>JARFJB010002428.1:1947500-1975000 GCA_036346205.1 Vesta saturnalis | reverse complement strand
GTGTGGTGCGTGTGCGTTGCGTGGTGGTTGTTGGTGCGTGGTGTGTCGTTGCGTGTGCGGCGTGCGGGCGTGTGGCGTGTGCGTGGGGTCGTGTGCGTGTGCGTGCTGTGCGTGTGCGTGTCGTGGTGGCGTTGCGTGTCGTTCGTGTGCGTGCGTGTGGTGCGTGTGTTGCGTGGGCGGTGCGTGCGTGTGCGTGGGTGCGCGTGTGCGGTGTGGCGTGTGCTGTGCGTGGGTGGCGTGTGCGTGTGCGTGTGCGTGTGGTGGGTGTGCGTGTGCGTGGCGTGCGTGTGCGTGTGCTGTGCGTGGTGTTTGTGCGTGTCGTTGCGTGTCGTGGGTGGCGTGTGGTGTGTTGGTGCGGGGTGTGGCGTGTGTTGTGGGTGCGCGTGCGTGTGGGCGTTTGCGTGGGGTTGCGTTGGCGTTGCGTGTGCGTTGGCGTTGCGTGTGCGTGGCGTGGTGCGTGTGCGTGTGCGTTGGGTGTGCGTGTGTGGTGTGCGTGCGTGTGCGTGGGTGCGTGGTTGCGTATGCGTGTGCGTGTGCGTGTGCGTTTGTGCGTGTTGTGCTGTGCGTTCGTGTGCGTGTGCGTGTGCGTGTGGGCGGCGGGGCGTGTGCGTGTGCGTGTGCGGTGTGCTTGTGCGTGTGCGTGTCGTGCGTTCGTGGGTGCGTGTGCGGTGTGTATGCGGCGCGCGGGTTGTACGTTGGCGTGTGCGCGGTGCGGTCGGTGCGTGTCGTGTCGTGTCGTGTGCGTGTGCGTGTGCGTTGGGCGTTGCGTGTGCGTGTGCGTGTGCGTGTGTTGCGTGCGCGCGATGTGTGCGTGTGCGTGGGCGTGGCGTGCTGTGCGTATGTGGGTGCGTGTGGTTGCGTGCGCGGGAGCGTTGCGTGTGTGCGTGTGCGTGTACGTGTGCGTGGCGTGTGCGTGTGCGTTGGCGTATGCGTGTGCGTTGCGTGGCGTTGCGTGTGGTTGCGTGTGGGTGCGTGCGTGTGCGTGTGCGTGTGCGTGGGTGTGCGTACGTGTGCGTATGTGGCGTGGCGTTGGTGTGGTGCGGTGTGCGTGTGCGTGTGCGTGGCGTGGCGTGTGGTGTGCGTGTGTGCGTGGGTGCGTGTGCGTGGTGTGCGTTTATGCGTGGGGGTGCGTGTGCGTGTGGTTGCTTGTCGTGTGCGTGTGCGTGTCGTGTGCGTGTGCGTGTGCGTGTGCGTGTCGTGTGCGTGTGGTGTGTATGCGTGCGCGCGGGTATTTCGTGTTGCGTGGGTGGCGTTGGGTGGGCGTGTGCGTGTGGTGGCGTGTGCGTGTGCCGTGTGGTGTGGTGCGTGTGCTGCGTGTGCGTGTGCGTTGTGGGCGTGGCGTGGCGTGTGCGTGGTGTGGTGTGCGTCTGGCTTATTGCGTGTGCGTGTGCGTGTTGGGTGTGGCGTGGTGTGCGTGCGTGTGGGGCGTGTGCGTGTTTATGCGTGCGCGGGTTCTTGCGTGTGCTTGGGTTGCGCGTGTGCGTGTGTGCGTGTGCGTGTGGGCGTGGGTGTGCGTGTGCGTGTGCGTTGCTGGTGCGTGTGCGTTGCGTGTGCGTGTGCGTTGGGTGCGTGTGCTTTTGGGCGTGTCGTGTGCGTGTGCGTGTGTGCGTGGGTGCGTGGGTGCGTGTGCGTGGCGTGTGCGTGGTGTGCGTGTGCGTGCGTGTGCGTTGCGTGTGCGTTGCGTGTGCGTGTTTGCGTTATGCGTGTGCGTGTGTGCGTGGGTGGTGTACGGGCGGGGTGTCGTGGCTTGTGCGTGTGCGTTGTTGTATGCGGGCGGTGTTGCGTATGCGTTGCGGTGGGGGGTGCGTGTGCGTGGTTCGTGGCGGTGCGTGTGCGTGTGGTGGGTGCGCGGGCGTGCGTGTGCGTACCGTGTGCGTGTGTTTTCGTGCGCGATGCGTGGGTGTGCGTGTGCGTGTACGTGGTGCGTGGGTGGTGTGCGTGTGCGTGGGTGCGTGTGCGTTGCGTTGCGTGTGCGTGCGTGTGCGTGTGCGTGTCGTGTGCGTTGTGCGTGTACGTGTGCGTGTGATGCTGCGTGTGCGTGTGCGTGTGCGTGTATGCGTGCGCGCGTAGCGTGTGCGTTGTGTGTGCGTGGCGTACGTGCGTCGTGTGCACGTGTGCGTGTGGTTGTGCGTGCGTATGCGTGTGCGTGTGCGTGTACGTGTGCGGTGCGTGTGCGTGTGCTGTGTGCTGTGCGTGTGCGTTGCGTGTGCGTGTGCGTGGTTGTGCGTGCGTGTCGTGTGCGTTGCGTGTGCGTGTGCGTGTGCGTGTGCGTGTGCGTGTGCGTGGCGTTGCGTGTGCGTGGCGTGTGCGTGCGTGGCGGTGCGTGCGTGTGCGTGTGCGTGGCGTGTGCGTTGCGTGGTGCGTGTGCGTGTGCGTGGCGTGTGCGTGGCGTGTGCGTGTGCGTTGCGTGTGCGTGCGTTGCGTGTGCGTGTGCGTGCGTGTGCGTGTGCGTGTGCGTGGCGGTGCGTGTGCGTGTGCGTGCGTGCGGCGTGATGTGCGTGTGCTTGTGGGTGCGCGTGGTGTCGTGGTGCGTGTGCGTGTGCGTGTGCGTGTGCGTGTGCGTGCGTTGCGTGTGCGTGTGCGTGTGCTTGTTGCGTGTGCGTGTGCGTGGCGTGTGCGTGTGCGGTTTGTGCGTGGCGTGTGTGTGCGTGCGTGTGCGTATGCGTGTGCGTATGGTGCGTGTGCGTGTGCGTGTGCGTGTGCGTGTACGTGTGCGTGCGTCCGCGTGGCGTGGCGTGCGTGCGTGGGTGGTGGGCGGTCGTCGTCGTGCGTGACACGTGCGTGCGTATGTCTGTGCGGATGTACGCTAGGTAACTCCAGAACAAAAACACCTACGTACTTGAAATTTTGTGATTAACCTTTACGTTAGGGGGATAATCCAGCTGAAGTGGGGTTTATTAGGGGCAGCTTTTGGTTTTTATCAAATATTTCTAAAACAGCTGCATATTTCAAAGCTATAAAAACACCTAGATATATACCTTAAACATAGCTATTATTATTTATGCTCTATGCAATTTTTTGATACGACGCGTAATTTAGCGGCAACAAAATTCTAAAAATTTAGAATGTAAGTGTTAGTTCAACTTTTTTTCAGTATCTGAATAAAGATTAATTTTACGAGAAAAGGTTTAGATATATTTTTTAAAGAAAATTTAATTTTACACAAGCTTTCTTTATAAAGTTTTTAATGTAAGTCTAAAAATTAATTAAATATGAATTTTTTTTAAGTTAACATGTGTATATTAATCTCTATCTGACATGAAGCTTTAAACGTCATTCTGACATATATTACTGTTTTTTTGTTTACAATGTTTTTGTTAGAACATATAAAAATTAGGTTGCATAGTTATTCTAAAAAAATTATAATTAAAAATATTTTATTTCCTTTAATTTTTTAAGTTAGCATCTAGATGTCTATTAACCTCTGTCTAACTTGTAGTTTTAAACGTCCTTTCATTTTTTTTTACAGTATTGCGTATTTTCGTAATTAACCTATTATAAAGGAGTTTGCATAATTATCCTAAAACAATGTTATTAAAATTATTTCATTTCTTTTAGTTTCTATTTTGTGGGTTGGAGGACGTGTGGTGCAACCATAACAAACTCTCCTTGATTTGTATTAAATTAATGTATAATGAATAGTGAATATATGAATGGAAAAATTTAGAAGTACATTGTGAAAAGTGCCCTCAATTTTTCAGTATTGTTTTTGAAATGAGGGTATTGTATATATATATATATATATATATATATATATATATATATATATATATATATATATATATATATATATATATATATATATATATATATATATATATATATATATATATATATATATATATATATATATATATATATATATATATTTGAGATGTTCAGAAAAAGTAAAGAAGGATCGGACAGTTTAAATGTTAATTTAGTTATAAAAGGGTGATTTCAAGCTCGATACATGTGCGAGACATTGTTTGATAGAAATCTGTTCACGATGTGTTTAAAGTAGATTTGTTTTGTACAAAATAGTCTGAATATTATTTATACAGTTTGGTTTCATCATAAAAAGCATTGTGCTACCAACAAAATGTCAAGAATGTTAAATACACTTATTTTCGTAAAGTCAATTTAGTATTTCCTTTATTTCAATAAAAGTCAATTTTTCGAGGGTATTTTGGCAAGTGAACATTTTACAGGTGTTTAAACATAAATTGTATAGTTAGGATTATATTAGGGATATTGTTAAATAGTTTTAGAATGCAGGAAATGAAAAATTTCATAAAAGGGTTATAATATGGACTATTAGACATTTTTCTCACATATTTCTGGAGCAACTCTGTACAAACATTGTGATAAAGTTTAACAGCAAGAACAATGCATAGAACAATTTAACATAAAGACATTCATAGTTATATACATTTTATAATGAAAATTCAGTAAGTGTGTTAGACGAAGGGACTTTTTAATGCAACACTATATGACACAATGCATTGAAATGAACAGTGAAAATAATAAAGACAAGTATTACAAACCTCTAACATAACATTTTGAGTGATAAAACATTTTAAATATAAGTTATTTGCAATTTTAGATTTAAGTTTGGTTAGTTTAATTTCTAGGTTTTTGCATAAATTTATAGTTTTTATATTATTAGGAAATTATGCTCTTAAAGAATTAATAGGAGTTCTTTCTCAGTATCTCACAGTTTTTAAAAGGATACAATCATTTCACCGCAAAATTTTGTGAAATATGGGTGAATTTAGAATATTTTTACATAAACTTAAAATTTCTTTAAATTGAGATTTCTAACCTAAAAGTATGTGTTCTTATGTAAAATTTTCCCAGGATTCCGTTTATGTAATTAGATTAAGTGTAGCTTGTAAGTTTAGGTAGTTATAAGCAATTTAATTTAGATTAAGTGATTTCGCATATTATTTTTAGGAACCATACTTGTTAGGTGTCTTTTTTTCGAAATTTTATGTAGTTTTCATTTCTGTTGTTAGTTTTAAATCCGTTAATATATAAGAAAGTTATGGCCAAATTTCATTTTAGTCCAAATTTTAAAATGTTTCAACCAATCAGGCCTTAGTTACATAGGTAAATTGCTGAAAAAAATTGAATTTTTAGTAACAACCAAAAAGGTATAAAAGGAATTGCCCTGGAAGTGCTGAGCTCTTTCTTATAATTTGTTCAAATTTAAAAAAAAGGTTAAAGCAGTGTTGTATTTGTGTAATAAGTAAGTTTTCATAACCTAATTTAATTATCGGAAAGAAAGTTATAATTAACGAAGAAAATATTCGAGAGCAATTGTTTTTATACCGGCAATTAATTAAATATTCGGTCTCCGATACCTGTTAGTTTTCGGAAAATATTTTACGATTTAATTTGTGTTACGATTTTGTTAAAAGTTTTCGTGTTATCAAACTTGATTTGATTCCGTTCTACCAAATTAAAATCACATTTATTTGGTTATTGGTGTTTTATTTCTGGGTACAAATTTCTTTAAATAATTTAAATTTGATCCGGCATCTAAAATAAAAGTGAAATTAAAACAAATTTTGGACAACATTTAAACATTTATAAACGATACCAATCAATAAGTTTAATTTATTTAAAAAAAAATTTACCAAGATAAAATAGTGACTGGAGTGTTAATTTGGAAGAAAACATTTTAGTTTTTGGAAGTTGGTGTCATCGACAACCCGAGTACCAGTGCAGCAAATGGGTGTATGGTAACAGCTAGAATCAAGTGTAAAAAATATTCAGACTATTTTGTACCAAACAAATCTACTTTAAACACATCGTGAACCAGATTTCTATCAAACAATGTCTCGCACATGTATCGAGCTTGAAATCATTTTTTTATAACTAAATTAACATTTAAACTGTCCGATTTTTTACTTTTCTGAACATTAATATATATATATATATATATATATATATATATATATATATATATATATATATATATATATATATATATAAATATATATATATATATATAAATATATATATATATATATTTAATATATATTTAATTATATTTTTTTTTGTTAAATTTGTTTCAATTTAAATATTCATAAATTGTTAGATTTTAATAATAAACCATTTACAAAAAAATTTTAATATTTAAATATATTTTTTTAATCTATAATTTTTTAATATTCTATTTTAAAACATTAGACATCAAGCGTAACGTAAGGTGAGTAAAAAAAACTACCGTTATCATACTTTCCTGGGAAAAATAAGAAGGTATCTACTAGCTGGCCATTGAAACAAATGTTAAATAAACATTAACGTTTAAATTTACGTATCAATATGAGTATTGGACAATCTTAGATACGTGTTGCTAAGTATTACTTGTTTGCCTTACAACTATTTTTTAAGCGGTAATTATTCATTATTGGTATAAAAAGGACCCTTGTGATGGAGTACCAGGAATATGAGCTCCTAGATATGATTTTTGTTCTAGGGGAATGCCAAAGAAACTCCTTTCTGGCAACTCGAGTTTATACAGAGCGTTATCCCGAACGGAGACATTTAGACAAGCGAAGCCTGGAAAATATATTACAAAGATTTATAAAATGGGACATGTAGACTATACAAAACCAGTTAAGAGAAGAGCCGTTCGAAGTGAAGAAACTGAATTTTCTGTTACGTTATCTATTACCGAAACTCCTTCAGTTAGTATAACAGCAATTAGTTGTGCTGTAGGTGTTAGTGAACGAATCTTTCAAAGGATTTTGAAGGATAACCGTTTTCATACTTATCATATCCAGTTTCATCAGCAACTATTTGATATGGATTTGGAGCGACGCGACGTGTCGTGTTTTGCATTTTGTGGGGATATGTTAAGGAAATCCTTTACCAGGAGTTGCCAACTACACAAGAAAGTGTGCAACAAAGAAAAAAGAACGTGTTTGAGAGTATTACGGAAGACATATCGAACATATATTGTAATTAAAAACTTTGAAACGCTAAATTGGTATCAAAATACATGTGTTGCCTATGTCACAATAATTTTGAAATGAAACTATTCAAAGTTTACTATGTCTAATAGCAGTTCGAAATTTGCATTTCTGATCTCAATTCATGTGGTAAAGTAAGATATGATGTAGCATATACCTTTATTATGCCTTCGTCATGTTACATTGGCAAGAGGTATATAGGAAAAGTGTTAATCGGTCGAGGCATTCCTATTTTAAAAGTCGTTGAATGAACTGTACAAAAAAAATGAGTTTCGTTTGTATTATCACCTGATTAATTTTAAGAAAAATACACGTGCACAAATTGTGTGATTGTTAAAAAATAATTATTACATAAACAACACACCTGGTTAGTATAGTCCACCAACTTCAAAAAGTTGATTAATTAGTTCGTCTGGATGTTTGTGTGTCTGTCTGTGTTACAGGGTTTAGAAAGCTGGAAGCGAGGTCATCTTATAGGAAATTCTTTGCTGATTCCAAATCTCTGGTAGATTTTTTGATCTGTTCACCTATTTCTGGTATGGAAGCCGTTGAAATAAAAATTTCAATATTAAGCTATAAGGAGTCATTTCTATAATTTTTTTTTTTTGCTAATTTAAGATATAATAATAATGGCAAAATAGAGTCACCATGTAAAAATGCCAGCAAAGTTCAATGTGCAAATTTACTATGTAAAGGTCATTTTCATTTCATCAACTGTTACCAAGTCAATACAATATTATATACTATACATATGCCATAATTAATTGCAGTTTTGAAGTTGGTTGAAATTAGAATTCTATTAGGATTCGCACCTTTTGAACTTGTTATTTATAATTTCCTCCTTTTATATAATAACTCTTGAGTTTAACTTATTCCGTTATACAATTCAGTAGAATACACCAATTTGGATTCAAATTTTTAAATGTTCCCTTTCCGTTCGTCAAATATAAGTATTAATGATATATTAAATGTTAATTTTGTTTCTGTTGTTGATATTGTTATAATCCTTTTTGGACGTTTTTGATACGTGGTATACTGTCTTAATATGTATTCACCGGGTGTATTAATTTTGATGTTTTCTGTAATTTTTCTTCATGCTCAAACGTTGCCAGATAATTATAACGCCTTCTAACAAAATTAAGCAACGTCGTCAAATTAACAATAATAATTCATGCCAGATAAATATTATATAATTCATGTTAAATAGATATTAGTCAATATTTAGACACCAACTTAAACAAGTTAAGAACATTATCCAAGCAATAATCTGTCAAACAAACGTTTAAAACTTCATGTCCGATAGAGAATAATAGATGCTAACAGATGCTAACTTACAAAAATTCCAAAGCGACCCGCTTCTATAAAAATATCAGATATTATACATCATATCTATATTAATAACTTTCCGATTACCGAAGCTAAGTACGTCGGGCGCGGTCAGTACTTGAATGGGTCACTGCTTGTTATATTTTGACCCCCAATTTGACCATGTTTCCGATGAGATACAAAGTTGGTACAAATGGTGACTCCTATTACTTTTTGATCGTCTTTCAGACTCTGAAGTCAGATTTTCAATATTTCTTAAAACAAAACAGCTACACACGCACATACGCACAGATAACGAACTTTGTTCGTTGAAAATAGTCTGGACCCGTCTCCGTCCAAAATTATTTCATACGAAAAACAGTTAGAAATACTCACAGAAAGTACTTTGATTATTTGATTGTCTAGTGTTTAACTGCTCTACGATAAGCGCTCACTAAGAAAACATCTAAAACTTATTTGTTTTTACAGAAACTCAATACACTTCTTTCACAAAGGTTAACATATAGCTTTACCGCCTTTTATAAAGTACCTGTATTTTTAAGGGGTTTTAAATCACATTTTAATAAAAGATATTTCAGTGATAACTATAAACATAGAGCTTTTTAGGTCTTGCGTATTTTTCAAGTCTACCTCACAACAGTTATACAAACTCATACATCTCGTAGGAAATGACCCTGATCATCGTAAAGCTGTAATGCCATTGCGAACTTATCATCAACTTTTTTCACAAAATAATACTTTACTTATGCCCATCGGCCATAGAACATATTTTTACTATAGCAAATCGGCAAGAACCCTTTTTGTAAAAGTTACTATAAACTAGTTATTTGACCAAGTGCTTTCTACGTCACATTATACAATTTTAGTACTTAAACATTTTATTGAATTTTAATTAAATGGTTCAAGTTTTTGGGGTTTTCAAAATTCGTTTAAATCACGATTAAAATTAACGATGATTAAAAGTAAAATTTGTTTAAAACCAAAGCAATCGTGGTTAAAGTTAATCATCAAGTAGTCGTCGTTAAATAATTGAAAATCAGTGTTAAAGACAAACATCGATTAAGAATAATCGTCGTTAAAATTGTCGTTGAATCGACATAAAAGGCTCGATTATATGTAAATTTTATGTTAGGCCAAATTATTTGACATTTATTACACTATTATTACCTATTAAAAGTAAATTAATTAATAAAAGTGTTTTCAACAAAATTAAAACAATTGTTTTTTTAAATTTTTTTAAGTTTTAAAGAAACAGAAGTTCAAACTTGTTACATTATAAATAACTTAAAAAATTGTTAAAATTTTGATTTTTTCAAAGTTTTTCCCTTTCCTTGTGAAGATGAATGACGAATTTAGAACCACATGAAGAACTTGTTGATGAAAATTATGCTTGGTATTAATGAAGAGGTGGCAGCTGCAAACTATCCCCAACCAAAATGATGCTGTGAGAAGAGCAATAATTAATAACGTTTTTAATAGATAATAGTAAAAATAGAATTTTAGGTTTATTTAATAATACACAATATTATAATACATTATTAATTTCAATTGTTTTGTTCTAAATTTTTTAATTGGGTTTTATAAACAAGCATCTGATGACGATGCTGAGCAGCAAGCATTGCATGCTGCTTTAACATTATTTTTTTCTGTAAATCAGCATTATTTAATTTTTTTTTTAAATATTAAACATTCAGCTCCTCAGCTGACATATTTTTTTTAAGCATTTTCTTTTTTATTGTTTTCTTTTTTGGAACTGGGGCCCTAGGTTCAGACAAAGGGTGAGGTATTGCTGGTTCCGGCAAAGGGCGAGGTATTGCAGGTTCAGGCAAAGGGAGATTAGGTTCGAGGTTCTCACAAGCATCGTCTAAAATGGATAAAAAAATATTAACAAAAAAAGTTTATTGCAGAAAATATTTTCAAATTTATTGCAAGGACCCGATGAACTTAAATCTTACCAAAATATATTGCGGAACTATCATACAAATTTGGCAGTGGCTCAACCTGATCCTGATGAACAAGGAACAAGGAAGCATGCGACAAAATTGAGGATGTGAATTGCAGGATATTCTTAGCAAATGTCTGATTTATAAATCAATAAATTAGTTTTATACAACAGTATTGCTCAACAAAGACAACACTGAGAATAAAAAACATGTTTGATTAGATATTTACTGCTGAAATAAATTGTTTAAATTTTTGTGTACTTACTTAACTTACTAAATCCAACAGCGACTCCTTCTCTTGAGTTGTGAAATTGCTTCCCGTTTTCTCTTATTAGTTGCTTCTGCTTCCATATTTAAATTAATAATGCTTTATATTAATTAAAAATAAAACCAAACAACAACGAGAGTAGAAACACAGGAACGAACAATTAACTTTGACATTGACATTTGACAGAAAAGACAGAATTTGCGACGTTGCCAGCTCTATTCTCTGATTAGCTAATCGACGTTAAAATACGAACGCATTTGTTTTGTGAAACGCATTCCAATATTTAATCAATGTTAAAATTTAATCAATGTTAGTTAACAGACGATTTAACGGAGCTTTGTGAAACCGGCCATATGTCTCTCAAAATTAGAAAAATATTTTTTTATAGTACCACCTCGTATGTATGTAAGTAACATCCTGTAAACGAAATTCCTATTACCACTTCTTCCTTTCATACAAGAGTAATTTATTTCTCACTATCTCCTTCTGATTGGTTTAATAGCTTTAGAGACATACAGCGAGAAAGTTTTCAAAAGCAAACGTTTATTTATTTAGATACCCTCTATGGGGCAGGAATCTAATGACATATTTTTTCTTAGATCATTAAGAAGAACAATTATACTATTTAAAGTTTTAAGATCTTTGCCTATCACACAATGGGCAAATTTTAAATGCCAAGAAGGTAACCAACTTTAGTAAAGGTGTAGTAGGTTGAGATATAGGTATTACTAAATTCTATTATATTATAATTACGTTTCGAAGAACTATTAAGCTATGATTAACCGTAATATAAATTTTCAAATAGACGTAATGGCAAACACAAATGACATAATGTAAATTTTCAAATAGACGTAATGACAAAGTGTAAACTAAATTAAATGTCACCAACTTTAAACAAAGTTGTGTCTTAAAGTTAAGGAATGGTAGATAAACAAAAAAGAGCTAAAATTAATTTAAAAGTTTCAAAAGGATTTAGAACTGAAAGGTTTTCGTTTTACATGAATAACATAGACATCAGGTATTTTATTGATTTCTTGTGAATAAAAGATGGAGTTATAACATAAGAAGGTTACGGTCAATCATTCTATATACATACTGGGTTATTAGCTACCGTTTTCTAGTTTAAGACAATATATACGATGATTTGTCTATAAAAAATTATATATAGGAGGAATTTTAGGTTTGAAACGTTATATAACCTCAATTATTATTTTATAATAAAATAAGTACAAAGTAGAATAATTTGAGCATTGTAATTTTTTGTGTACTAAGATAAATGTTTTATGTCAATAACGTAGTTATTTTTTTTAATCTATCAGTGTCGTATTGCCACGCACAAAATTAGCTCTAAACGTTGCGTAGGCTTATTATAATAAGTGGGTTGTCGACCACTGAAGACGGTCGTGGTTTGTAGTAAGTTGTAGTAAGCACTTACCATAAAATAAAGCTCAGGATCGGTGATAAATATCACAAAGCGCCAATGCAATCTAAGTTTATCGATAAGAAGTCTTAGGCTAGTTGTTAAAAATCTTATACGGTCGCAGAAAACAGGAACTTCCCTACTCACTAAAGTTACTCTTATTAGTACTCAAAAATTATTTAAAGCTCACTTTAAGTACATACAGTTTTAGGAAACTTCTATAAATTGGCTTTCTAATTCCAACAATCCTCAAACAGCCGTTAAATTAAGATTCACAATTTTTGTTAAAGTCAAACTACGTCTAAATTTATAAATCACAAAATATCACAACACGTATTATCGTTATTCACAGTTTCTAGGTAATAAAATATTTGGCAAGAACAATCACTTTTATATTTCTTATTAACCTCATATAACAATCCCGGTTATTTTCATGTACGTTACTGCTTAAATAATGTATTAAACTTACCAACCTGATCAGCATTAACCAATTTGGAGCGGACTAATATAAATGAAATTCATTTTCCTAGAGTGGGAAAGTATACCCAAATTTACCCTTTAAACCCTTTAAACCCTCATTCATCCAATTTCGCTAAATGGTTCTATTGCAGTTAGGGTGAACGTACCAAGTCACTAATTTAAAATATGTCATCAAGTTTAAAAAATTTATCCACATATAATAAAATAAGGAATTATGTAAACCTTCTCCGTAGCGGAATAAGTCAAAATTACCCGAAGAATTACGAAAAAGGGGTATAGGGTGTAAATAGTTAGGAACGAACAGAGCGAGCTTCCTCTGCCGTTAGTATTCAAGTTGAGTCAATTATCGAACATTCGACACAAACTGTAAACAATGTACTGTTGCCAACCACGGCGTGGCTCAAACCATACGTTATATATGTTATTTAATTTAACCAAGCATTAATTACAAATATGATTTCCTTGTATTAATGCTCCTACCCCGCTCGTAAATAATCCAATAATTATGAAAAAAAATTAAGAAGAAATCTAAATTAACCCTATGTCAGATCGTACTTATGTAGAAAACTTCTAAACCACCTAATATCAACAAAACAATACAATATCCCACTAAACAGTATAACTCTCGTCTTGGATACCAACTTAACCGTTCGCTTCTTCGCTCCCGCTTCATTTACTTGTTTATTCACCCACTTCATGCAATTTATACTTAATTTTATAGGTTTATAGTTTGTATTTTCACATAATCTCGTACTATTTTAATTCTCGAAACGTTTTGGCAACACTCTCCTTGTATAAATTTGCATTTACATTTTTAACAGCATTATATTAAAAAGGGGTTACAACTTCACTTTCCCTTTTTTGTTATGGTTAATACTGTATTAATATATTATACCAGTGAATTGTATGTGTTTTTACCAGCTTCCTTATATCCTTTGACCATCCCAATCTAAAAATCACTTTTGCTCTGCGTCAGTATTACTTAAAATTTGGTGAGTATAAATAACATAAAATAAAATGTAATTGGTAAGGTAGCATGATTTACTTTAGAAGTTCTTAGTTAAAATTTTAATTACATATAAAATTATGAAATTTACAAAGTACCTTAAAATTTAGTTATCTCACTTGATTAATGGGATCCGGAAGTTTGAATTAAACCTAACTTCTATTTGGCCAAGAATAAATTTAACAAGTCCGTTATGGAAGTTGGGAAAATTTATATGGTTCTGTACATAGGTATCACTGAATACTTATTCAATTATTGTTAAAAATAAATCAAATGCCAACAAAATTTACATTACATTGGTACATTTAGATAATTCTGTAGCTGTTTAAGAGAATACATTGAAGATTCTTTAGGTCAATTTCAATGATAACTCGTAATATTACTGTTACATATTGACACACAACTGGAAATTTATTACATAAATATTTTCAATTACTACTATTTAAGATTAGACTACATAAAAACTGAACAAAAAATAATAGTAATTGAAATCGAATGCATTATAGAAGGAAGAAAAGTAAGTGGGTTCATCGGGGCTTTCACTTAATGAATCAAAAAGAAATTAAAATTAAATTATCGTTTTTTTCCATAAATTACAACGAAGCTTATCGAAAACTATAATCTTCCTTGTAGTTTCACCAAGACACATATTCCAAAAGGTTGCACTAACTGTGTATCATCCACTTTAATTAGTCGATGTATTTTAATTGATAACGCATACTCCCTAGAATTGGTAATAGGCGAGGTTTACTCTAAGGGTTCACTGCCTCTAACCTCATGGGCCTTCCTTTATGCAAACGTAATACTATTTCGTCTCCTCGCGTTTAATCACTTATATCCTATCAATGCGTAAACAATATGATATCAAATTCTTTACTTTCAGTTTTCTAAATACCCTAAATCATTATTAATGTTTTAAACCCTTAATGTTTTCCCTATAGAATAGAATTGTTCAGAGGCAATACTGTCGTTTATATATTAAATATTCCTATTCTAGACTTGCATGTTTGTGTTAATGCTACACTCTCATATAATGACATATGTACAATATATAAGATATCTGATTTGAATAATGTGCTGGGGGCGGTCCGCCCAAACTCCCCGTCAACATTTGCCCCCAAATATGAAAATATATTTTCTAAACAATAAAAAATTGACTCAGGTTCCGCGTCGGCACAGGCAACTACATTTGTTCTAAATAATAAAATGCTTTTAATCGTGAAAGTGTTTTATACTTGTATAACTATTTACGAATTGAACTTAGGTTAGGTGAAGCATCTTAGTGTCTGCGCGTCATGCTAATGAGCATTTATAGCTTTTCTGGTGCTTTGTGTTTTTGTGGTTCTCTGTCACCAAGTAGTTACGAGAGTATTAAGTTACGTCCTCACGGTGCCATCTTGTTTATGGTAAACTTTTATTTATTCATTTATTTTATTCTAAGAGATGATTACGACTAGAGAACCTATGATAAGTGTAAATTGTTTTGTAATTTGGGGCACACCTTTATATGTTTAAACCTCACATAAGCGCGCGGAGACTTCGTTCACTGTGAGTGCCACTACCGGAACTTACGTCCCTCGCTTATCTAGTTAAAAATAGTAACTTAATTGTATTGCCATATGTTAAGTCAATAAATTACTAATTCAATAGTTTCTCTTCCTCAACACAAAAATGTGCTATCATCTTCTAATAATCAAAACAACGAAATTATGTTTACTAAAATTATCAGTTACTATAACAAATCAATACGCATGTATTAGAAGTGAAAGAGTGAGATGACTGTTATATGCGAATTAGATTTACGTGCTTTATCATTTGATGTACCGAAGTTGTGAGTAAGCGTTTTATAATGTTATTATAATCTTTCCGTTAAGCAACCTGGTGATAACATGAAACGAAAGTCGATGGGAAAAGAAGGAAAGGCAAAAAGCTAAGGAACAAGAAATACAGCATTTGTCGGGTTCACTGCTGAAATTTATTCAAAGGGCGTCATCCCAAGAAATCAATGAAGCAGGGCCACCAGAGGGTCCAAAATCTATAGAAAGTCCAAGTAAAAGCTATTATCATCGAGTACAAGGCATATTCAATCAAGAAAAAGAAGGAAAAGCAGCAAATAGGATATAGAAATAGAACGAGAAAGGGATGAAGAGAAAGGAGAAGAAGGAAAAGGAATGGAAGAAGAGAAAACTCCTTTGATACGTTCTAAAGCAGACTCGGATCCATCAGAAGAATCGGAGGATTTGCCATTAAATTTTGATTTTGGAAATTGTCCCATCTCAGTGCCAGTTGGTCCTAGGACCCACATTATTAGACGAGGCAGACCAAATTACCAAAATTTGGATGGACCATTTGATTCAGTTCCGAAGCTTGGAGAAAATCCAAACGGCCAAAACCGGCAGTTGACCAAAAATTGGTTTTATAAGCAGCTTCCTAGGAGACAAAAGATTTTGAAGAAATGGATGCCTTATTCTCATGAAAAGATACCGTTGTTATGCTTTTTTGCAAATTCTTCGATATAAACGATAAAAACACACAGCTATCCAGTTTCATTACGAGATTCAATAGTTGGTGAAAATTGAATCATAACGTGTCTAATCACGAAAGCTCCGATATTCATATTTCTAACTTAGAAAAATGGAAAACGTTTGAATTAAGCACAAAACCATCGATGCTTCTCACCAAGACATCATCGAAAAAGATAGGAAGAAATGGAGGGACACTTTACATCGGTTCTTAGATATAAACATTTTTTTGGCTACTCAGAGGTTACAGAGAAGATATTAACTCTAGAAACCATGGTAATTTCCTAGAACTAGTGAGTCTTCTTTTACATTAGGGCCCTGTTTTAAAATAGTACAGTATCCGGCTTCAACAATCTTTGATTCCAATCACCTACTTATCGCCAACAGTGCAAAATGAATTTATTTCTCCCTGTAAAAAAAGAAATCATCTATGCATTCAAGAAAGTAAAGTACCATTTAATATTGTTCGACAGCATACCTGACATAACTCATACCGAACAGATGAATCAAGTTGTGAGATATGTTATAATTAACAACAGGAAAGTGGAGGTAAAGGAATAATTTCTGTGTTTCATCCTCACTAATAAGAAAAAGGTAAATGACATTACAGAAGAGATATTTCAATCGCTTAAAAAGGACCGTTTGGAGTTAACACTTTGTCGTAGCCAAGGTCGTGAGAACGCTACAACCGTACCTGACATTCACACCGGAGTGCAAACGAGGACTAAAGAACTAAATCCAAATGCGGTTTTTGTCCCATATGCCAACCACTCTCTAAATTTGTGTGGTGTACACGCTTTTCGAAGTGTTTCTGTTTGTATAACATTTTTGGAAAGTGTGTACAAGTTGTTTTCGTGCTCAACCCATAGATGAGATGTTCGAAAAGAAATCGTAGGAGTGACTGTAAAGAGAATTAGTGATACTAAATGGAATGTTCTTCATGATGCAGTTAAACCAAACTTTAAAACTTTGGATAAATTGGTTGATGTGGTAGACAAGTTGTGTGATGCTTCTGAAAATCTAGATACGCAACGGGGCAGCGGAATTGTTGTTGACAAACAATTGTAATTTCAGTTTTCTTTGCTTCTTGCAACACAAACAAATCGAAGGTATTAGCCTGGAAGAACTTGTATTGAAGCTGAGAAGCTTGAAAATATTCCTTAGAATATTCAACCACAACTAGTGTTAAATTGGACATTGATAACGAAAGCAGAAGTCTCACATGAATTAAAAAGGTTGTACCAGGAGAAAAAGATGCAGGCTTACCTCCACAACAAGGATGGGAGCGTGTTAGAGCGCATTCACGAATTTTAATGTAGCGCTAGAAAAGAGACTAACATTTATGAACAATGTATATGAACAATTTGCTGTTGTACCCTCAGAAAATCTTGTAAATGCAAGGGATGAAAAGATAGAAACATCAGTTCACAAATACTTTCAATGATTTAGAGGAAGAAGTTTCGTGAATCGTTACCAAACATAACGGAGGGACTTAAACTGTTTCTTACTATTTGTGTGTCCGTGGCTGCTTGAGAGAGTTTTTCAAAAGTAAAATTAACTAAAGACTACCTCCGTTCTACAACCAGCCAGTCTCGTTTGACGAGCTTGGCTATATTATCAATTAAAAATGAGATCGCAAAACATGAATTTTGATGATTTACTCCAACAATTTTCAGTAGTCAAGGCTCATAAAAAAACACTATTATTGGCGTATCAAAAAAGCGTCAGCTCATAAATTTTCTGTATGGTTTGTTAAACATTTTTAGCACATCTCTTTTTTAAAATATAACACGATACGTTCAATGCTAATGCTAACGATAATTATGTGAATGATAATTATTTTACTGTTTTTCCAATGTACCAAATGTGATTTAAATAGTGCGCATATTAGATCTTTAGAAACTATCCCTTGAGTTCAATCTCAGTGATTATAAGCAGCGCAAATGCACTTTTACTGTGTTTGGAGAAAAAAATCCTTTTCCTTACCAAGTAAAACAAATTTTTGACTGAACGCGGACACCCCAGGAGATTTAATAACGGATTAGTTCAAAACCAGGTCTACACCTGTTAAAGTCTAGATGGCTGAAACCAGAATACGCTTACAAAAAAAGATTGTCAAGGAAATTTAACTGCTCTCCAAAACGGTAAACACTTTTTTCCTGAGTTTATGATTAAGGAAGTATCACACACTAAAGTAGGAGATATTTTAAAACAAATAAACGCAAAACTATTTTCTGATGGAAAATCCCAGCTGTTTGCGGATAGATATAATTAATGTGGTATAATATATTTTATTATATATTAAGTCGTAATTTGAGAATGGTTTTGGGGATATTTTATTTTGTAACTAATAGTGGCTGAGGGTTGAAAAACACATGTTAGGGTAGAAACAAGCAGGTGTACGCTCGACACTGCTTTATTGCCGGGGACCGTAACGCATCTTTGAAAGTTGGTGAATGCACATTATTGTTGAGAAAACTTCATAAATGTAATAATTAATTACATCGGAACACACTGCAAATCGAAAGGGATCTTTGTTTGGTACCTTGAAATTTGATACTAAATATAGGTTTTTCTACGGACGAATTCACATTTTTAAAATTAAGATTTCGTTCAGTAATGAATGTGAAAAATCTTCCCACGTAATAATTGGTTGATGTCGGTAGGTAGATATAGTTAGTTGAAGTCGGAGATGCAGGGACAGTGACAGTTAGAGTTTCGATTGAGTAACATCGATCTGATTGTTTGATTAAAATACCTTCATTGTAAACAGTCAGTCTTAAAATATTTTTTGCGTGTTAGTTTTAATGTGTTTTACAAATATTAATCTATAAATAACAGTCACCATTTTTAAGTTAAACCGCGTATGTTAACTATTTGTGTCTGTAATCAATTAAAGGAATATATATATATATATATATATATATATATATATATATATATATATATATATATATATATATATATATATATATATATATATATATATATATATATATATATATTCAAAACGTAAGTAGGTATTTTAATGTCAATTCGAGCTCACAGCAAATGATTCAACAAGCCTACGTAACGTATCAAAAATCAAGCATTACCGTGAGAAAGTATCCCATTACGCACGCTGGCTCCTTAAGTTATAATCTGTTCAAATAAAAGGGCTAGCGTCAGGCAGTTCAGGGCTCCCTTCCTCATTTACTTGGGCGAATTAGCATTGTTGTCTGTTTGATTACATTGGTATAGAGAGAGCTGGCGTGGACAAACGTGTAAAGGATAAATCACGATTATAATTCTTTATAGGCAATACCGATTGATTTACACACCCACGGGTCCAGATGACCGTAAAAGGCTCTTAGAATTCTATTTTTACTGGTTTTATTGTGTTGTATAGAAGGATGTGTAATGTGAGAAAGGGACGCTGTATTTTTCTAACGAAGTCACTCAAGCTTGTGTATTGGTCACGTGGTTACTTATTTACACTTGCTCTTGTAAGGATTTGTTTTAATGAGTTTTTTGTGTTTGATTTAGTCTGTTTAAGTAGAGTTGTTTGCCTGCCAACTAATTTCTCTTTATATGTAATTTACTGTAATTGTACGCAATTGTGTATGTGTAAATTTCTTGCTTATTTTTCTTTTTCTTCTTGCAGTTATCATATTATCATCTGTGCAATTTTACTGTTTTTTTTTTATATTCACCATAATTTGCCTCATTGTTTTATTTGATTATTTACTTAAGGACCGGCATGATTGATTACATAGGTTCACATATTTGGTACTACAATTTTTATTCTGATTTATTTATGATACAATTGTGGGTGTGATTACATTGTCTCTTTATTGTGTTTATGTGTAGCTAAACTGCTTTTTATTTATATTTTCTTAATGTTATAATTTTGTACGCACTTTAACCTGATCTAATGGTGTTGCTATATATTGAACCCCTTCATTGTTTTTTTTTTGTTTGATTTATTAATGTACAACGTGCAATTACCTTTTTATGAATAAATTAGGTTTTCTTGATGGTTCTTTCCGAACATAATAAACTTACGGGTTGAACCATAATTGCGCAAAGCTCGTTAATTTTAATTAGAGTAGTTTACCTATCCCACATAATGAAACACTTAACCTTACCAAGCCTATTTAACTCAAATAACACAGCGTAGCTACCACTATACGGCCAATTCTATTGATCAGATTTGAGGTTTGCAAGTCAAGATAAATCACTTAACGATTGTTTTGTTCTTGAATTTGCATTCCAATATATATATATATATATATATATATATATATATATATATATATATATATATATATAAGACTTTAGATACCAAGCGATATCCGAATTCACACAGAAACCAAGGATTTGGCTTAGATACGTGGACGATGCTTTCGTAGTTTCGCAACACGGCAAATTCCTAAATTCCTAGATCATCTAAATAGCCGCGCACCCTCCATAAAATTCACAATGGAATTGGAGTTAGGCGTTGCAAAATGCTTGTCCGATAGAGCAAAAACAATATGCTCAAAACAAGAGGACCTGAACAAAGAAAAATAGAATATCGCTAGAACACTCAAATAAAATGGCTACCCCGATCTAATACCTATCCTAAGCAGGGAAAGAGTAACCGAAAAAGAAGAACCTAAATATACAGCGATAATACCATATATACAAGGTATCTCGGACAAAATGCGAAGGATAGGCAGCAAATACAAGATACGCACTGCCTTCAAATCGACCAGAACGCTCAGGGGAATACTAGCCAAAACCAAACCACACAATGAAGATCAGAATTCCAAGAATTGTATCTACAACCTCCCATGTGAATACGGCAGAGCATACATAGGAGAGAGCAGTAGACCACTCAAAGTGAGAACGCACGAACATAAGAACAACGCCCGTAAGGGCGAAACAGAAAAATGAAGAATCGCCGAACATGTCTAGAACTAAGACTACCGCATCCAATGGGATAACATACAGATAGTGGCAAAGGACGAGAACACAACTCGTCGGAAACTCAAAGAAACCACATACATCGCACTAGCACTAAAAATGTATATTGGATTACTTAGTAGCTCAGCGCTAAAGGTGTCAGACTAGTAAGTGAAAGGTATCAAGTTCGAATCGGGCAGTAGCCAAGTGCTTGGGAAAAAATTATGTAACATGTGAATTCGACTCAAGTCCCAAAACAGTCCTTCTTAGGACTAAGCCTGATGGCGGAAGCAGAGTCCGGTTCCGAAACGTCACGCTCAAAAAGAAAAAACTGTGGAAATATGCCGATCAACTCAATTAATCGATATGCTGTTGTGAATAATAAACTCATGGAACCATACAGAAACGAGGGTCATAGGAAAACACACATTGTGAACACTAAGAAAGAATAAAAAAGGAAATCCAAAAGAAGTGATAGACACAAAACTAAAAAAGAGTGAAACAATTTGGAAGGGGAAGGATGGAGTAATTGTAGGAAAATGGCGAGACAAAAGGACGTTCTTATGATATCTACTGGACGTAAATTTGAAATGATCAAGGCGACAAATATGCGGGGAGTAGAACACACCAAACCAAACATAGTTTTCGACTATAATAAATTTATTTCTGGTATAGACAGAACAGATCAAGTGTTATCTTATTATACAACACACCGAAAGACAATAAGATGGCATTTGAAATTATTTTTTCATTCACTGGACGTTTGCCTTTGGAATGGGAACTGTATTTTTCAAAAGCTAAAGAAAAAAAGTTAACTTAATGACACTTCCGTAATGATGTCTTGAAGGGTCTTATCCAGTCAACAAACAGCGATTACCTGGTCAAGGTAAATTTGTGTTAGGAATATAAATTAACTCATTGAAATAGTTTATTTTGGGTAGGCTACAGGATCACATTTTTCAAGGAAATTGGAGAAAAGTGTTAGGTATCGAATCTGTTCGCAGGGCAAACGAAGGACACAAAGTTGGTATGTTTGTGATTTGTGCCGCGACCATAAAGGACGCCCAATAGGATTGTGCCCAGACAAGTGCTTTACAAAATACCATCGTTAAGTTTTTTTTCGAGAATTATAAGTTTTTGTTGTATGTACAAAATGTATATAAAGAATAAAATAAAGCTTTTTTAGAATCTGTATTTATCTTTGTCGTGTCTCACATTTGAGACACGTGGGCTACTACTCCAAATTTTTTCTATAGACCAGTGTCCCATATGTGAGCCAGAATTAGAAAACCGGAAAATATGATTTCCTATGATAATGAACGTACACAGCATGTTTCACGTCATTAACAAAAAGCATCTTGTTAGTTTTTATTTGTCGGTCTATTCTAATGGTTTTTTTGTCTTATGGCGGTAGCGAACGTGTTAAGAGACCGTCAACACGTATTGTGAAGACAACGAAATCCTTACAAGTAAAATAAATACTCTTTTCGTACAGTAAGGTCTAATCTACTGTATACAGTGGCAGCTAGAATAGCTTTTGAATAAATTTGTAAGAGTAGAAGATAGTTACGTAGATAATAAACTCGTATTAGCCTTTTGCAGTATTTTCCAAAGCGTATATATCCTCAATTATTTTCATTTACTGCCTTTATTGAAGTTACTATTCTGTTTTAGTGCTTTATAGATTAACATGAAATGAAAAAACATCAATTTAAAAGTTAAAAAAGAGAAATAATAATTCTGGAATTGTACATCAAAGAAAACGTTAGTAAGTACATTACTCTATTGAGAAGTAACAGTATTAATGTAACCTACATAGAGAATCAAAACTAATTTTTTCTTCAGAAAACCAAGGTACCATGCATAATTATGTGTATACCTCTTTATATTCGCATATCTTGTTAATGTAAAATACAACATGGTTTACAGTTTATATGATAAATTAATACAAAGCTTTGCACGGTTATGTTTTTGTATAAACATAATTTAGAAATAAAACTTCAGAGTTTTATTTTCGTAAGGCGTGGTTAATTAAGTGATTGAACTCCTACAATTCCAGTAATCATTACGGAATGTAGCGACTAATTACTAAACTTACAATTAATGATCCTACGTGGATACCGATCATTATCCTAATCTAATTAGGAATTTATAGCAACTGTAATAATTTCATATTTCGCATTTCAGGCAGTTACTCATTATACATTAATATAATTTAATTGCATTTAAACATACATAAATTTAATACTTATAATTACAACATATGACATATTATGGTTGAATTATTATTAATACATGGTTTGTAGTTGCAATTTGCGTAATCGAGGTCTACGTTAAAATTATTAAAATAGTTCAAAGGCAAATACAATGTTACCACTCAAAATTTATCGTAGACTACACTTTTTATATTAATGACGATTAGTTCTATAATTTAAAGAAAAAAAACGAAATCTATTGATTCCTCTTCTATCTTTTACAAAACTTCCGAGTATTACTTCACCAGAAACACGTTGTTATTAAAATTGTTTCCACTAGTAGAACTATTATCAATTACTTTTAATTGAATAATAAACGAAAATGGAAAAGTGGCCGTTGGGCTAACGCTTATACACCTTTAGGTCCTTACTTCAACCTATTCCCTCTTCCTCTCAAAATTGTTTTCCTGTTAGGTCTATACTCTTTCTTTTTTGATTTTTACGTTTTCAAATCTTGCTTTTGCAACATTTGCCTTTCATTTACCTCGAAGCCCCTTTCTTTCTTCCTTCACAACTTTTCCCTCTTTTCTTCCCCATTAACTGTCTTTTCTTTCCTTTTCCCATCCACTCGTCCCCTTCCTCCTTTTCTATATTCTTTATCCTTCCTTCCTTAATTTCCTGCTTTTGCAACATTCTTAATCCTCTTCTCTTTCCCAGCCTACTTTTCTTTCTTCGTCCCTTCTCCAGCCCTTTTCCCTCTTGTTCCCTCTAAATTCGCTATCATTTTTTCTTTCCTCCCCTTCCCCAATCTATCTATTCCCTTCCCTTAATTTCCTTGTTTAATTGTATTTTTTCTTTCCTTCGACCACTTTCCTTTTTGCACCTCTATCCCTTCTAATTTTCCCCCCACTTCCTTGTCCCTTTTAGTTTTCTATTCTTCTTTGCATTCCGTTTTTTCAATTCCTTTCCTAGCTTCTTTCCATCTTGTTCCTCCTTCTTTATTTATTTTCAGATATTCAGAATTTTCACTTCTTCTACCCATTTCCTTCCTTTTCCTTTTTCCGCCTCCCCTTTTTTTCTCCCCTCCCTTAAGTTATCCTGGTGTTTTTCTTTCCAATATATCCAGTTTTTCCCCTCTTCTTTTCTTTCTTTTCACCTTCCCCCGTATAGTCACACTTTTTACGTTTTCAACAATAATTTCCCTTTCCTTATGTCCATTCCAAACAGTTTTCACACTTCCACTTGCCCTTTACTTATTCCCTTTCTCAGTCCTCTTTTTATATTTCTCCATCTTTATTGTTTGTCTTTTATATCCCAAATTTCCTTACTTGCTGTATCCCTCATCCTTCCATTTCCTTCCTCTTTTTCCTTTTCCCTTTTTTCCCAACCTTCCCTTTTTTACCCTTCTTCCAGATCTTTTTTTCAAATTTTCCAAGTTTTAAATTTTCATTTCTTTGTCTCCTTTTAACACTCTATATCCTTCCCTCACCTTTCACTTCCCCCATAGTTTTTTTGTCCCCTTTTGTCCCTGGTCTTCGTATATACCCAAACTTGGGTATCTCCTTTCTCTCCCTTCCTTTACTCCTTCCTCATTCCCTTTATTCCCCTTTCCTCGTTTCTTGTTATTTCTTCTTCCTTTTATTTGTTTTCGCTTTCTTTTTCCTCTCCCACAATTTTCCTTTCCCCTTCTCCGCTTTTTCTAAATACCGCTCCCTTTACCTCTTCTCTTTCCTTTTCTTTTTGTCCTTCTTTAATTTCTTCCAGGTTGCGTTTTTTGGGCTTTTAAATTTTCCCCTTTTGTCTCCATTCTTGTTCCTTTTTTCCTGGGCTAATTCCTTCCCCCACCTCTCCAATTTCTCCCTCCATTTTTTTTATTTTTCCGTCTCCTTTTTCATTTCTCCCCTTTCCACCTACCTTTATCTATTTTTCCCCCTTTCCTTTTTACCTTTTTTTCCTCTCTTATTTCTTTTATTCCCTCTTCTTTTCCCTCTCTTCTTTTTTACTTTGTTTCCTTCCCTCCTTATTTGTCTCTCCCAGCCGCTCTTAAATACCTTCCCATTTTTTTATTCCCTTTGCTCCTTCTTCTCCCTTTTCTTTTTTAAAAATTTCCATACCCTTTGTTTTTACCCAATTGTCTTCCTGTTTTTTTGTTTTTTTTTTATTCCGCATGGTTTGCTGTATTCTTTAGCTTTAATTCTTCTTTTCCCTTTCCTCGTTTCCACCGCTTATGCGCCTTCCCTTGGCCCCAATTTCTTGAAACTTTTCACCCCCCCCTTTTAAATTGACTTTTTCCGTTGTTCCCCATTTCTTTCCACCCAACTTTCTTGCATCCATTATTCCCACTTACCCACCTTTTACCCTTTTAACCCTTCTGTCCGATCTTCTTAATTAATATTTCTTCTTTCTGACTTTCCTTCTTCCTTCCATTAATTTCCATTGGTTGATTAATTCCTTCCCTAAAAGTTCATTTTTTTAGTGGACTAATTAAAATCTATTAGATACCCTTGCCCTTTACGTCTGCTCCTCCTTCTTTAGTAGGTATTAAGTAAATTCTTTCCCTTAATTTTGGGGTCCTTTGGGAAATGTTAAATCTTCAAATTCTTTTTTCAAACGGAAAGCGGTTAGGTATTTGTTTCAAAAAGAGCATTAATAGTGTTAATTAAAAATTGGGGGGTCTCTAAGAGATTAAAGAAACTTCGGATCAAAAAACCAATAATACCCTCCTGGCATTCAATTATCCTAACCCGTTCAAAAAGTTTCTTTGGATAAGGTTAGGTGCCCCTTGGATCATCGTTTTTGAATATTGGGAAACCGGCAATTCGGGTACAAGCCCAAGATCGTTTCTCAAAAATATAATTGGACTTAAACCAATGGTTTAAGTTAAACCCTTATTTTTAACATTAAATAATATTATTCAGATATTTCTATTTAGGATAACTTGAATGGTTTGCTTAAAATTAATTTATTTAGAATATTATATTAATTCTTCTAAAATAACATAAATAATGGTTAAGAGAGAAAACCCTATTAAAATTTAAAGAATAACCTTGACCAAAGGTTTAGACGAGCTTTGGTAACATCTTAATTTGTAAAGTGGTAAAAAGTTTAATAAAATTTTCTGGTTCTTATTTTCGGTTGGAAAGGTTGGAAATGGTGTAAACATCGATTCCAACAAAAAAAGTTTTAGATTTATGAACGTTTTTAAAAGTTTTTGCAAAAATTGAAAAAAAATATGCCGTTATTTAAAAAATATCCACCATAAGTACTTAAATAATAGTGATAACCAAACAAAATTTTTAAATAGGAATCCTGTACATTTTTTATTTTTCCTTTTAATTTTTTACAATATGGATTGTACTAAATACAATTTTAAAGGTTTGGGTTATGACCATTTTTGTATCAAATGTTATGAAATAAATTTTAAAAAATCATCGCGAATACATCAGGTGAGCCAAAAGAAAATTAGATTTTCTCAAATTATTTAAATGACCCTCTAATTTTATTTTCCAAAAGTTGTATTTTAACCCTTTAATTTTTGTAGAGATTACCCATACCTAAATTCATTACTTTGAGAAATTTTAATTTTTTCAAATTTTAAATACCTTAATTTGTTGGCTAAAATAATTTAATTTAGATTAATGTAAATAATTATTTTTTTACAATAAACAATTAAAAATAACAAAAAAAAATTGAAAGAATAAATTTCTAGATTAATATTATTTCAGAATAACTACCAAATACCTTAAAAAAATAGGCTTTAAAATGACAGTTTTTTTTACCTTGTTAATATGCGTATAAGTTTTAAAATGAATATTTTCTATAAATAACTAATAATATGATTGGTTTAGGAGAAATTCGAAAATTGCTAGTTATGAGAATACACAACCGCGAATCCAACGGAGGCGCCCCAAAACGGAAAGAAAGGACGCGCAACGAACGCGAAGACAAACAGAAAGGAGAAAACACGACAAGTCAAACCCGACCGCAATTTCACAAACAAAAATTACCCACCAACAAGACCAAAAAGAAGAGATACCAGCAGAAGCGAAGGGCCAGCAGCAAACCGGGGACCAGGGCAGGGGGACAAAACGGGAGGGATTTGGACGGAAACCACACACCCCCCGGGGAACAGACCAAAACACAACCAACAGCACAAAAGAAAAAGGGACACGATTGCCCAGCCACACACCCGCACCACAACCACCACGAAAGAAACCAACGCAACAGCCACACGAAACAAAATTGACCAGGGGCCCAAGAAAACGAACCACAACAACCAAGAAAAAAAGGAAAAAGAAGCAAATGAAGACAAACGAAGAAAGACCACCACGAAAACCAAAAAACCGCAAACGTTGAGGGGACAGAACAACAAACAGGACACGAAAACGAAACACACACGAAAGCCACCCAACAACGAAGAAGAAGAAAAAAAAAGCAACACCAAAGAAAAAG
>JARFJB010002428.1:1910000-1942500 GCA_036346205.1 Vesta saturnalis | reverse complement strand
TATATTTCGACTGCTTTGAGCTAATTTGAGCGTAGTTCTTATACGGGGGTTTCTTGGGATGAGAAATTCAAATTTATCATCGATTTCGGCGTATTTGCTGGAGGGTGCTACAAGCGACCATTATCACATGTTTAAACCGCTACAACTTTTTTGTGCTATAGTGTAGGCCTTTTTATTATGGAACAGTAGTTTTTCCTACCTTTTCTGCTTAAAAAAGGTATACGTTTTTGATATCGCTAAGAGTACCGGTTTCAGAGAAAAACGCATCTAAAGCTCATGATGCATGCAAATTATCCAAAAGTATAACAATAATTCATAATAGTAATAAGAATAATTCATGAAGTTGATTTATTGAAAAAAATAAAGAAAAATGAAGTTTTCAAGAACAATCATTATTGAAGAAAAAACAAAAACAATAATTAATAATATGAAGAACGAAGTTAAACAGTTAAATTGCATTATTGGCAACCAAAACCTAAATAAAAATTTAAAAAATAAAATTGTTATGTAAATTTTGTTTTAACAAGTACAATTGATGGACTGTTCTGGAAGGTATATAATTTGTTAATTCAACAAATGTTCAAAATTGCCACCATGTTCCTGCATGCACAAGTTAATTCTTCTTAAAAAATTACATTGTGCTCTGAACAATACGTCAGTACTATTCTTCAATAAATTGGCTTCATGAATTATTCTTTCCAACAATTCTTCTTGCATATTAACTGGGGATGCATAAACTTTTGATTTCAAGGCATCCCACAAAAAAAATCGCAGGGTGCCAAGTACGGAGGTCGAGCCGGCAGTTTACAGGTGCGTCATTTCCTCTTTCAATCCAGCGCTGTGGATATACCTCATTTAAATGTTGTCTGACGTTTAAAGTAAAATGAGGAGGTGCGCCATCATGCATAAACCAAAGGTCACGACGAAAGGGTAAAGGTAAATTAAAAAGTTCAAGTACCTATGTCCATTCAGCCAATTTGGCAGTACAAAGGGACCAATAATAAAAGTGTCTACAATTCCAGCCCAGATTTTTGAAATTGGTGCTGATAATCAAATACTCTCGTTTGATGAGGGTTCTCGACAGCATAAAATGTTCATTATGAATATTGAAAATACCGCATCTAGTAAAAGTGGTCTGTGAACAAAATTTTTTTACTAAAATTTGGATTTTCGATTCTTCTATGAACATTAAATCGACAGAAAGCTAAACGTTGATCAGGATCCATGGGCAATATATACATCTTTTCGAATATGAAAGGGGTGCAATAATTGTTCTTGAAAAACTCTATGAACTGATGATTTCGAAATCCCCAATTGCAATCCTATACATCGTGTGCTGGTCTTTGGATTATTTCAACAGCGTCCAAAACCTCTTCTTCGATTTACACCGTCCTTATTGTTCGTCTGCGTCTAGAATTTACACGGCTTGGTTGAATCTGGGCATTTTCGCGGATCGCGGAGACGTCTTTAGATATTAAGAAAAGTATGCCGATTTGGAGTTCTACGGAGAGGATATTTTTCCCTATAAATTCGTACACTTCTTCGACCGTTGCAATGGCAAAGTCAATAGGCTGAAAGCATATCCACCATTTCAGAATTAGTGAAACTATAAGCCATAATTATGGATCTTTATCAACGGAAAAGCGACCGAAAAAAACTAACGTTTGATAAATAAATTCAAATGTCGATATGGTAACTAAAAAGCAAAGGCGACTAAAGTTTTTACCTAAGTAAAAACGCTTGCGCAAGTGTGCAATGCATTAGAAAATATTTTTTCCTGGCTAAACCGTTCGTCTTATCTAAATTTTTCACGAGAGAAAAAAGATTCAAAATTAATTGGAATTAATTAAAACTAATTGTTATTGCGGAAAAAAATAGGATAGTCAAACATGTTATTGTGACACTTTTGGATAATTTGCATGCATCATGAGCTTCAGCTGCGTTTTTCTCGGAAAACCGTGCTCTTAGCGATATCAAGAAGGTATGTATACCTTTTTCACGCAGAAAAGGTAGAGAAAACTATTATTCCATAATAAAAGGGCCTAGAGTGCAGTACAAGAAAGTTGTAGCGGTTTAAACATGTCCTAATCGTCTTTATAGTGCCCTATAGGAAATACACCGAACTCGATGATAAATATGAATTTCTCATCCCAAGAAACCTCCATACAAGAAATTTTATAAAATTTATCGAAAGGTATGAAACAAAATATGATTTATTTTGTCAACTTTGACACACTGTAGCTTCGTTATTATCAACTTTTGGACTAAGGCAAATTTAGTTAAATCGGCTTCTTTTTACGTAAGTAATCCTCCTTATACCTTTGGCTTTACAATTTAGGGTGTCCCAAATAGAGGAGGATAGTATGGGTATCTTTCTTATTATTAAAGATAGAGATTTGGTTAAATGGGCAATATTGTGCCATTTTTGTGCCGAGTTGGATTCCGTTGAGAAACATTTCAATTTCCGAACAGTTTCGAAATTATTAAAAAAAAAAAATTGCCGATTTCTAAAAACTCAAGTATCTCCACAATTATAAAAAATATGAAAAAAAGTTTCAGATCAAAGTTACTTACTTCGACGCGGCCCACTTAAAAAAGATATCAAAATAAAATTCAAGGTGGCGGTTTCTAAGATATTAATAGCAACTTTCTTATTTTAAATGAGCGCCATTTTGGACCTATGTATAAATAAAACAAAATGTATTATAATACGACTAACTGTCAAGTTGTATTAGTTTATTGATTGTGTAAATAATTAGTACTTCTGTGTGCTATTATTAAGTGATAAATTTATAATAATGGTTTTTTCTTTAATTATTTCTACTGACGACCTTTCCAACAAATGAACAATATGATATGTTTCGTACAAACATAAAGTGCTACAAAAACTCCAGTCTTGCTGCTTAAGAATATCTAACAAATTTTCCAGAGCGTAGGGAATCGGACAGAAGGTATTTGCAAGATTAGATTCAAATATGCAGCATTATGGATCTATTAAAAGCCCAATAGGAACAAAAACGTGGTTACTGAAGATCAGGAATTAACTTTAGCTTGTGTGCAAGTAAATCAGAATATTTCGACTAATGAAATTGAAGCTCAAGTTAATGTGTCTAAGAACATAAATTACACATTGCGCAGACTTTGAGACTAAATGATAATATCCCTAGAACAGCATTTTGTAGATGGTTTTTAAATAAAATTGCAGAAAATGCTGATTTTATAAATCAAGTTTTATGGACTGACGAATACTACTTCTCCAATTGTGCATTATTTAATCGCCATAATGAGTACCATTGGGCACACGAAAATCCACACATAGTGGTATCACGGCGCAACCAGGCTCGTTTCGGCTTTAATATTCGTTTAGTTGGTCTTATAATTTTTGATGGAAACTTAACAGCGCAGCGTTACATGGAAATTCTGCAAACATATCTTGAAGATTTATTAGGTGATCTACCTTTGGCACAAAATGTTCATATATGGTATCACCAGGATAGCGCTCCCGCACATAATGCTGGCAATGCTATTTGATAGTTAAATAACCTTTTTGATAATAGCGTAATTGTCACCAGTACACCTAATCAGTGGCCAGCCAGATCCGCAGATTTAACGCCTCTGTACTTTTATTTATGGGGCACTATAAAAAATAAAGTATATGGTAGTAATTGCCATTACAATAATGCTGAAGAACTATGTGAAGTAGTGGTAGCAGCCTTTAACAGTGTTCATCAAAATACATTGCGAAAGTTACTAACAGTATTGTAAAACGGTATCGATTGCGTGTACATGAAAACGGCCAGAACTTTGAACATTTATTGTAATGTATTATGGTTTTAGCATTTACTAATATCACGGTGTATCGTTGTTTACTTTGTTTAATAAATAATTTTTACTTGCAAATTGTTGATCATGGCTACTTGATTTAAAGTGAAAACAATATTTCCCATCATTTTTTATTCGTACATTTGTGTAAAAATCCAATATCGCGCCCATTTAAAATAAGAAAGTTGCTATTAATATCTTGGAAACCGCCATCTTGAATTTTATTTTGACATCATTTTTTCATACCCTTTTTAATTACGGAGATGTTTTTAGAAATCGGCGACTTTTTTTAAATAATTTCGGGACTGTTCGGAAATTGAAATGTTTCTCTACAGATTCGAACTCGGCCCAAAAGATGGCACAATATTGCCCATTTAACCAAACCTCTATCTTTAATAATAGGAAATGTACCCATACTATCTTACTCTATTTGGGACATCCGATATATATATATATATATATATATATATATATATATATATATATATATATACAGTGCTAGTCAAAAGTTCCTCTCCCCTTGTACTTTTGAACGGTTTCACTTATACTAATGAAATTTGGATGGTGAATATAAACGGATATAAGCTTCTCAACTAGTCATGACAAGTGACGTAATAGCCATATATGACGTCACAGGGTCGCAGTGATCAATAATTTTAAATAGTACCTTATGGCAAGTGACATCTCGTTTGAAAGGTATTAAAATTACCTATTCAATCACACTAATTTTGTTAGGGTTTAGGTTGATTTTGATAGAATAATTAAGTAAATACTAAAATTATAGTTTGGCATTTAATTAATCAAGATTGTAAAGTCTGCCTCTGGTTAATGGTTTTTACTTTGATAAGTTTTTATACCTTGATTATTCAGTTTAATTATTCTTTAACGCGGCGTTTAAGTGTCTACATAGACAAAATGGTACGTACGGTAGCCAACAAAGTAGCAGCTATCTTAATAATTGGTGAATGTAGAAACAATTTCCATGCAGCGGAAAGTCTTTTTAATGAGAGGTACCCCGATCGCCCTATATCGAGGACTTATTTGAGGGAACTTCTTCAGAAGTTTGAAGCAAGCGGTAGTGTTCAAGATGTCAAACGGTCTGGTCGACTAACAATTAGTGACGACAAAAAAATCGACATAATTGCAGAAATGGTAGTACATCCTACTTCTTCTACAGCCCAAATTGCGTCTATCTGTGAAGTCAGTCAAAGGACAGTACATAGGGTGTTGGCTAAAAACAAATTTCAGCCATACAAATTAAAAATGGTGCACCAACCTTCAGATGATGACCCCGACCGAAGATTAGAATTCTGTGAAAATATGTCCAATCAAATTATCCAACACCCAGACTACATAAAATCAATTTGTTTTAGTGACGAAAGTACTTTCTTCCTCAATGGAAACGTTAACACACAAAATGTGAGATATTGGAGTGACACAAATCCTCAAATCTTTCGAGAAAAACACTCAATTTCCAGAAAAAATAAATGTTTGGGCAGGTATTTTGGGAAACCACATAGTTGGACCTGTTTTTCTCAATGCTAACTTAACCGGTGAACTGTATCTGGAGATGTTACAAAACACAATTGAACCGTTAATTCTTGAAATTTTGGAAGATAATCTAGATGAATTCGGCAACTTGGAAATAACGTTCCAACAAGATGGTGCTCCTGCACACTATTATGGTGCAGTAAGACGTTACTTGGATGAAGAATATCGTGGCAGATGGATTGGACGACGAGGTCCGATAGAATGGCCAGCTCGGTCACCAGACCTGACACCATTAGATTTTTTTTCTGTGGGGGTACTTAAAATCTAAGGTTTACGCTACAGCACCTGGCAGTATGCACATTTGGAAACAAAGAATTGTTGAAGAATGTAGAGCAATTTCCGCAGATACATTTGAAGTAGTACGACAAGAGTTTAGCAATAAGATTCATTACTGTGAGGAATTAAGTGGAGCACATTTCCAACATTTACCATAAGAATTGGTCCTTGAATCTTGATTAATGAAATGCCAAACTATAATTTTAGTATTTATTTAATTTTTCTATCAAAATCAACCTAAACCCTAACAAAATTAGTATTACTGAATAGGTAATTTTAATACCTTTCAAACGAGATGTCACTTTCCATGAGGTACTATTTAAAATTATTGGTCACTGTGGCCCTGTGACGTCATATATCACTATTACGTCACTTGTCATGACTAGTTGAGAAGCTTATATCCGTTCATATTCACCCTCCAAATTTCATTAGTATAAGTAAAACCGTTCAAAAGATACAAGAGGGGGAGGGGACTTTTGACTAGCACTGTATATATATATATATATATATATATATATATATATATATATAGTGCGCGTTCTTTATTGAACTAATCATAATTGTGCCGCGTTATATAAATTTACATTTTTATATTACAGGATCTTTCTTGTTTAAAAATAAAATAAAAACTTCCAGCTTTTAAATGAATAAATTTTGATATTTTGTGTTTAAGTGATCCCTGCTCAGTGTGAGAAACATTTGCAAGCTATTTAAGTAAAATGAATAAGTTAGAGTCTTTTGAAGCTAATTACATTAACAAACTACTTAAAAAATTCAGATTCAGATTTATCAAGCAAATATTTCTTATTTTAGCTCTGCGGAAATGTTAAATTTAAATTGTTGTAATATGCCAAAATTAAGTTCAAAGGGCAACACTTCTAAAGCTACGGGTAAACAGTTTCAAATAAAAGTTGTTTAGAACTCAGGTTTCACGAATTCATTTTGAGAAGCATTTAATTGCGATTTTAAATCTTATTAATTTCAAGTGAAATTAACATTTAAGCTCTACGAACATATTTCATAAGATTCGTTTAATTTTGGCTTGTAAAGACAGGAATGTCTTTACCTTTAAATACTTAATCATTTAATGGGTTTATTGAGCATATAAATATTTCTAAGTTTGCAAATTCCACCAACTAAAAAAAGTACACTTTTATAAATTCGTAATTGTAGAAAAAAAATGTTGTTCTACTGACAATGGTAAATTCTGTTTTGATGTTCCAAAATCACGTTTATATGACGGACTTGCTTTCTAACCTAATTTCAAATTGCGATACAAGCTAAAGGTAATCTATGTTTATGGTATTAATAAATTATGGTATTAAAAAGGTATGTAGGACATACAGGATTAAATGAAAGATTTAAAATACTTATCTTCGTTATGTTTTGATGTGGGGTATTCAAAGATAAATTATACAAAAGTTATACGTCACAGTTACAGTTATTGTCGTCAGTGGTAATGAGAGATTTAAAAATCAATTAATTTGTGGTTATCAGTTTAAATCGTGAACGTTTACATTTTCATTCGATATCAGGAAGTTTTCATATAAATTTAGTAGAATATCACTATATTCCGAAATGTTAAAATCCAGATTACGACTGCATTAATATTTGAAACATAACCAAAATTCAAATCACGCACCATGCTTCCATTTTTAGACACATTACAGTTTAAGCTATTGTCTTACGTACACTTTGTATCTCGTTGTTTCAGACGTCTCGGATTTATACCGGTCATGTATGTGGGAAGTGATCCGAACAATTTTATGAAATTTCTCCCACGGTGAACGAGTTGTATGTGACCCGCACAGCATAATTTTACCTACATTTCACCTGCGGCTTAGCTTCCCAGCTTTTGATAAAATATAACTATCACGTCTGTTTATAATAATAATTGAGAAATAACGGGTTAGAAAACATACGTCCTACGTCTTGTAAGATACTTATCTAACATTTCTTGTGTGAATTTTTCCTACACAAGTATTGCACGGAAAGTGCTTAAAGTGGTATTTGAATTTATATTAAAGTCACTACTATTTATTTTAGTTAATGATTACTTTTAAAGTAAGCATTATGGTGGAAGTGTTTACAATTTTATGTTTGTTTTTTATTAAAAACATTCAGATTAAGAATTTTTGGAGAATTGAATTCCCATATAGGGAGAATGTAATATTCTTTGTTTTAACTGTTATATTCTTCACGAAAAAAAAACTGTGTGAGACTGTTACTTACTAAATACAGACTACCATCGACTAGGCACTTGGTTGACACATCTCTGACCATTACAATCTGTATATCGTATTTGATCGGTTTATCGACATATAAGTTCTAAGCGGACATCGACCTCAAAATTCAATAAGCTGTTCACCTATGCAATTTTCAATAAACATTCCCCAGATTCATGATGCAAACGTATGTTTCCTTATTCCCTCTCGCCTTGTTGCTGTATTGTCAAATCGTAACTAGTTTATCAAGCATTCAGTCCTTTTCAAGACTTAGTGGTGTGATTTCTGTTACTACAAAATGAACCATATAGCAACATTTGCTATGATAAATAGCTGTTCTTCAATAAACCTGCAAGAATAGTTAAATCAAAAATAACTATTATGGTGTTTATGTTAGCATTTTGAGTGTTGTACTTATTTTTTTGACGAGAAATTTGGTATAAATTACAAATAATTTCAAAACGTTCTTAATAAAAAACAACTTTATAGATTCTGCCGGTTCTGTTGCACTTCTAGCAAATGTACCAAATGGCAAAACGAGTATATGATTTTTATATGATGTTTATAACATACACAATAAAAATAATTATGCTTCAGCTTATTACAAATCAGGTTTTATTAGAATAGGATCAGTTTAGAAAGAATCTATAAGATGTTTGGCTTGATGAGAGGTCCGAGAATGCAAGTTTGGGTTCTTATATCGTTAATCAAAGGAGTCTATTGTCAATACCTCAAGATGGGTTTTAGGTAGTATAATGCTCAGTACATATCAGTTAGAAACTCACCTGAAGCGAATTACTCTGCGGAACTCTTTAAAAGATTTTATTTATTTTTGACTCGAATTAAAGAGATTCAATATAATTAGCACACTATGGAAAGAGGCAGTTCAAATTTTTAGGTAATGTTGCGAAGCGATCTGAAAGCAATTCATTTTTCTAGTTTTCCTTAAAATTATAAACGGAATGGTAGATCCTTCAGTTCCCTGAAAGAGTTTTTAATTAAAAACATCGAACGGTGACAACTGGAGATCAAAATATGCAATAGATTAAGGGATGTATTCAATTCTTCAAATAATTTATTTTCATTGCTACCTTATTTTATTTTAATTTAAACAGTTGAACAATTCCGTTCAATATGCAACAAACCAAGAATGACTCCATCTCTTCCATTATTCATCCAACTGAACATCTTACCACTAAAATATTTATTTCTTTTTAAGGTCCTTCGACAGTTTTTTAATATAAGTGACGCTCACAGTTCCCAACGGCGGAATTCTAACGTAATTGGTACCCGAAGTACAATCAAAGAGAAAAAAAGATTACCAAAAGTAAATAAAACGATATTCCAAAAAAGCGCAATATATCTAGGACCAAAGCTGTATAATGCTCTACCTAGTTCTCTCAAAAAGGTAAAACTAACAAAAAACCGTTGGAAAATCTTGAAAAAATGGATATTACATAACATACCTCTCTTAAACAAAATATTGCTAATTACAAAATAAATATATCTGAAACATATCTAGTTATTTCTTTTATTTTTTTTTTCGTTTACTACTACATTGCACCAAGTTCCAATTATAGAACAATAAATAATATAAACAGTGATTTAAATAGATTGGATAACTATACTGTAACTCTGGGCTGTATGCGTAGTGCATGCAGAACCATTTCCCATATAAGCCTACAATATTATTTTAAGATATTATTACTTTAAGGTATTAATTAGGGTGATAATACATATGTATATTATTATGGGAATAAAAACGTATTATTATTATTATTATTATTATTAATTAAACTTACTGGTTAATTTTTGTAAGAAATCGATTATTTTAGATTCTTTATCATTGTGACACTCAATTAATAATTATTATTTAATGATTGGGAAATAGAAATTGAAGGTAATGGTGTAATCATTATGTGAAATGTGTTAGGTTATTGATTGCGGGGCCAGGTAGCTGTATTCTGTATTTTTACAATCCAATAATACCAAAGAGGCCATGGTTGAAACTATATATATATATATATATATATATATATATATATATATATATATATACATAAAATATAATATATCATTGTGCATTATGTAATGCGGTTTGCACTGTTAGGTTTCGTTTTGCAAAGTCTCTTCTTGCGAAATTGTGTAGACAGTCAACATCCTTTACAAAAGTTTATTGTATTAATTATTTGTTGATTAACCGGCTTAGTTAAATTGCAGAGATCATCAAATAATGTATATATATATATATATATATATATATATATATATATATATATATATATATATATATATATATATATATATATATATATATATATATATATATATATATATATATATATATATATATATATATTCCTCTTGCGTTGTTTCAAAAACGTTAAGAGATTTTCTACGTCAGAGTCCCCTTCAGTCTAACAACCAATTTTTGCATTAGAATTACCGCCAGAAGACGTTCCCGCCTTCCGACGTTTGCAATAAAACCGCAGGGCTTGTTCATCCTCATTCTCCACTGAGTCAACTCGACTCTGACCGCCTGAACTTATTTCAATACACCAAGGTTTACTGCTACTTAAATGTGTGGTCACCAGCATATGAGTTAATTACACCACCGTACACATGTGCTAGTAAAAGACGTCACGCTGAGGGTTATTTCCAACGTAGTCTTTTACTTACTCCATTGCAAATAAAGGCTTTTGCCTGAATTCTGCCAATTCCCGGGGTATCAATTAAACAGCCCACCAAGTGTAAGCCCAGAATGCTTTAGTATCACTTAGATCATATTTTGGTCACCCAGTTTCGTAAATTACGAGAACAGTACGTAAAACAGTGAGCATGACATTTAAATCACACCTTACGTTATTACCGGTTTAAAATAAATTTCGTTTGAAGCTTACTTCATATTAGAAGTCCTAAAACCGCGTTCCTACTCGCTCACTCATCGTGAGATATCCAGACGATAAAATAAATCCTGATTTGACACATTTGTTAAATGACGATGCACGTAAAACGTTGCGTTATCTTGTTTATTGAACAGTCCTGAATACCGAAAGGTCCCGAAGATTTAAAAGTCTTACGCCACCCCCAGGCTAGCAGAAAACTTTACTTTTTATTAGAAGTCGTGAAACCGGTATCCGATCCAGATCGTAAGTGGCGATAACGTTTAGTTTATCCTGTACCTGATAAACCTGAAACTAAACGTTCCTGAAAGTTTGAATACCGTATTCTAATTATTAACGCCGACCCAGTTAGACGCGCATACAAGCGGCTAACGCATTGCGGGCTCCCCGCAGCATACTCAAAACGAGAGGAATCATATTTATTTTCATAGAGTTAAATAATTCTTAAACACCACCAATTCTGTTTTGATTAAAATCTCCACTAATTACTACACGTGATTAGAATATCCCCAGTAATTAACATTATACTGTAAATAGATAGACTACCGTTAGTTAAGAAAGCTCTGTAAATATTACTGTAGTTAAATTCACTTTAATTTTCATTCATAAAAGTTAGACCTGAGAGTTGCATTTATACAATATAAAATACGAACTCTTTTATAAAATATAAAGCATAAAACAGTCCCTTTGGGATTTTGTCTGACCGCAAAGAAGGTGTGTAGAAATTGTTCCCCTTGTTATCTTATAGTCACAAACACCTGTCCTACACTATAAACCCCGTATCATAACTGCATAAAACGAGTAGCCTCCCCTGGGAACTACCAGACAAGGCCGGACTTTATAATTTGAAGTGATTTAAAATAAATAAATTTTCGTTCCTTTATTGCCATATGTACGTTAAGCTTAGTTCATTTAGAGTCGATCCTAGCCACCGACACCCACCAGGAGAATTGTTCAGTGTGGATGAACCTGATAAAAGTGATCAACCCCAACAAACGAACCACTCCCCTTTTTATTGTATAAAAACCTGTTTTGGGTTAGACCGTGTCACATAAAGTTAAACTTATCTTACAAAGCAAGCAAAGGCAGCTTGCAATGCGAAATCTATTATTCCCTTTAAAATTTTCAAAAAAACTTGATGATATCTGGTTGCGTACTCCACTCAACAGTGTATAATGTATATTGAATTCTCTATATTTCGAATAAAAATAATAAAGGTCGGACAAGAAGTCCCGCAGTTATGTTTTTTTAATTGTAAAAAACTTCCTTAGCAAAGCATTATTTATGCAAATGACATGTTTTCTGATCCAATAAATTTTTTTAATTTTCATTGAAATTATGCCCTCTACCGAAAATGTCTGGTGCTCTCGGGGATGAGCCCATGCGATGTATGGTTACCGAAATAAGGCCACTCCGTATCATTATGGCGAAGCTGTATGATACTACGAACGTTTATTTTCCACCAGAAAACCGAACAATATATACAGATTCAAATTAAAATGGGGCAACATGTATTTATATCTTTACTATAAACTTCCACATAGGAATAATTCATATTATTGGACAACTTCGGTTGTTTATTGTACTTAATATTATGTTTAAACGGAAATAATTGAATTGTTGAAATAGTATATTAAATAGTATAAATGAACGAGGACAGTGCAACACGGTATTTGTTGTTGTTTTTGTAAGAAGCATCTGAGGATGGTATGGGAAAAATTTATGCTAGCCTGATTTCATTAAATTAAAAATTATTATTAATTTTATTAAATACTTAAATAAAAGTTTACCTCGACTAGGATTTGAATTTACGACCTGTACTTTGCTAGAGTACTGCGCGAACCAACTGCGCCATCAAGGTTCAAGCCCCAATCGATGTAAATTTTGTCTTCATGTATGTAGAACTTATGTAAATTCTAAATATAATGATTTTATTAAAATTTCAAGTTTATTGCCTGCGTCTAAATTTTTAATAAAAGCACAATTCGAACAGGTTTGTAACGGTATATTGTTTGGTCTTTCCTGCCTGTAAGATAACATTACATTTAAAATGATTTAAATCGGCGTGGTTAACAATACACCATTTATCATTTTATTATGATGGTTTTATGCAAACAAGCAGTCGCTATTAGAGTTAATCGGCATAAACATGTTAATATCATGAGCACTTAAGAACCCATTTGATACCATTGTGTCTAAGAGGTCATCTCAGAATAGCAGAAAGAGCTATTTCTTTAGTCTACTCTTGTAGTACTCCTGATGTAGTGAGGAAATATATTCTAAATTACTTTTTATAACCGCTTGGTCCAGTTTTTTAAAGTACATAATATTTATTCCTAAATTAACCAGTTTGAGATTAACGCTGCAATATAATAATGTAGATCCTCACTGCCATCTGAGCTGAAAATAGATAAAGTAAGTCCGATTCCTAAACAAAAAAATTCGGTTTAGGTGGAAAATTTTCGTGGCATTATTTATTACCCACAATTCAAGAATTCCCGTCATTTTGAAGTAAGTACTCGTTATTTTACAAAATAATTCAATGAATAGCCCAAGAGTATTATTTATGTTTAATCTCTTAATTGGAATTTATAAAATTCTGCTTAAATAATTAGTATATGTGATTCTACGTTGTATGAAAATTACTAATGTTTAGAAAAAAATTTCACCAATATTTCAAATAATTCTAAACACCCATAAGAAAGCAAATCCATTTTACTATCTAAAAACAACACAACAAACAAACTTCTAAATCAGCTGAAAATTGGACTTGTTTATAATTAAAAAAAAAACAATTTTTATACCTAGGTACTCTGCAAGGTAACGAACAATAAATATAAAGTCATAACAAAACGCTGAAATGTAAAAAAGCTTACAAAACTACATTATTCTATTAAATGTTCTATTCTTCGGCCCTCCTGATCCCGGCATAATAAAACTCTTCTAATATTTTCTCGCAAAACATTTTCTAATTGATTCCTTGAAATACTTTGTATTGATTGATGTATTCCGTGTTGAAGGTTTTCTAGAGTTGCAGGTGGTGTTTCGTAGACCTTTTCTTTTAAGTAGCCCGAAACGGAAAAATCCACTTAGCGGCCACCTTATAGGGCTATTTGTTCCCAACCGTTGTTGGGCAAATCTCTGATTTAAATAATTAGTTATAATTCGTGAGCTGTGGGCAGGTGCACCATCATGCTGAAATATGTAATTGTTTGCTGGAGGGTTATTTAAAAAAAGTTCAATTTCGTTCTATAGAAAATTTAGATACATCTGTCCATTCAGAGGTAGATTGAAAAAAATTGGTCCTATAACATGGGTTCCAACGATTGCTAACCAAACGTTAATTCCAAACCGTTCCGGGAATGCTCCACCTCTTACTAACCGGAGGTTTTCCGTGGCCCAATACCTGGTATTTTGTCGATCAAACATTCCCAGATTGGTAAGTCTTGATCAATTCGAATAAATAATTTTGTGATGAAACGTTTGCTCTCGATTGTAATTTCCTAGAAACCAATTGCAATATGCAAGTCTTCTAGGAAAATCATTTTCATACAAATGATGGTGCATTTGGTACTTATAAGAGTTAAAACTATGCTTTTCACCTTCCAACCTACATATACATATGTAGGTATAGAAGGTTATGCAATAGACTTTTTTTTCACTATGGCTAAATTAACGTATTAGCTAATTTCACAACTTTTGACCAAGTTTCGTCAAGATCGGCCATCATGTTCTTGATGTCTGTGTGTATGGATGTATGTTAGTATCCACAATAACTCTGAACGAAAATACCTACGTACTTAAAATATTGTATTTAAATATGGTTTCATTTGGCTTAGAGCTGATTAGATTTTAGGAGAAATCCATCGGCGGATATGGGGGTTATTAGGAGCAGTTTTTGGTTTTTATCAAATATTTCTAAAACAGCTGCATATTTCAAAAGATATAAAAATACCTAGATATAGACCTTAAACATATCGATTAATTATGTTTAGTTTTTGGTATGGCACGTAATTTAGCAGCAAAAAAAAAAACTCCTAAGGTAGAATTTAAGTGTTAGTTTTTTCATTATCTGAATAACGATTAATTCTATAAGAAAAAGTATAGACGTGTTTTTTAAAGAAAATTTAATTTTATACAAATTTTCTTTATAAAATTTTTAATGTAAATCGAAATAAATGTAAAAATTAAATAAATATGATTGAAAATGCTAAAGCAGTATTATCGGTACCTTTACACAAGCGGGCAGCTTTGTGTTCAAAACGTCTGTCTGTGTGTGTCTGTGGTCACTCGCCAACCGAAACTATACGGACGATTTTGATGAAATTTGGAATTAAGGCCTACGAGACAATTAAGTCGACATTAAACGCAATAGGTGTACAAGGGATGAAAATAAGAGTGTTACTTTGGGGGCAAATGTTCAAATTTTAACATAGAGGATTGAAATTCAGGTCATCAATAACTCGCATTAAATGCAATTTTATGCAATTTTTTTAATTTTCAAAATTGAATATGGTTACAGTCACATATACATTTTTTTGTAGAAATATATATTTCCGATACCGTTCAAAATATAAAAGAATTGGAAATAGATATGCGTAGTTAAATAAAGGTTCTTTAAAGAGATTTCTTAATGGAAACGCTGCTTCCAGTTTTTCCGGAAACATTCCTCATATTGCTGGTATAATATACAAATATTCTTATTTTATTTGAATGGGAGAGAAATTGGATTTAAAATGATATGAAACAGTCCAAGTTATCTTGAAAGATAAGCGAGATATCTATTTTTTACTTTCAACTTACATATACATATGTAGATATAAAAGGTTATGCAATCGACTTTTTTTTCACTATCGCTAAATCGACTTATTAGCTAATTTTGCAACTTTTGGCCAAGTCTTGTTAAGATCGGCCATGATGTCTGGATGTCTTGGAGAGAGGGGCATTTATTAGGGTCAGTTTTTGGGTTTATTAAATATTTCTAAAACTGCCGAATATTTCAAAGATATAAAAATACCCCAAGGAAGTCCTGTAATGCACTAGCATTCACCTAGTTTTTTACGTTAACATATATTTATGTCTACCTGTCATGAAGTTTTAAACGTCTGTTTGATATAGATTACTGTTTTCGTTTTAGCAATGTTGCCTGTTTTTGTTATGAACGTATAAAGAAGAGGTTGCATAGTTATAAAAAAAATTAAATTAAAATTATTTCACTTCTTTTAATTTAAGTTAGTATCTAGATTTCTATTAACCTCTGTCTGTCATGAAGTTTTAAACGCCTGTTTGACATAGATTATTATTGTTGCGTTTACAATGTTGCCTATTTTCGTAATGAACTTCTTATAAAAGAGGTTGCATAATTATCCTTAAAAAATTTTTATTAAAATTATTTCATTTCTTTTAATTTTCATGTTGTAGGTTGGAAGGTCGTGTGGTGTTCCACACCAGATATTTTAAAATTCTTGTTACGCTTTCATGGCTAATATTTAAATTTAAAGCAATCTCTCGCAAAGAAGCGGCGCGATCATTTTCAATATAAGCTAGTACATTTATTTCACTTTCTCCATTTATAATAAAAATTTCGTTGCCACCTTCATTACATCCATATTTGAAATAATCTTCTAAATACGGAAAATAGGTAAAATACGGTACGTGGAGATCTGGGTACCTTTCTGCTTATAATGTTGCTGCAGCTCTGGGATTTCTCTGACATTCGCCATAAATGATCAACATATTAATTTATTCTTCCCGGGCATAAATGGCATTCTAAACAAACAATTTTTACTTATATCTAGGTAGCCAATGGTTTTTTAACAATTAAAAACTTTTAACAACGCGAATATGCCGCAACTATAACGTTTTGAAAATGAAACTATCTGACAGTTATTATTTCCATTCAATTACTCGTATGTTTTTCCAAGCCTACTTAGGTAAATGCCTAGCTGATTTTATGTCAACTCAATGCTGTTTTCTTTTATTTGTGACAGTTTCGAATTCAACAGTAACTGAAAGTTTTAAGAATCCAAATAGTAGGCGTGTCATGCCCTACGTTTTTAACTCTACCAAGAGTTTGCATTCAAATATTTTTTCAAAGCATACTGAGTAAATACAAACTGAATTTTATTCTAAATAAGGACATTCTTGAAAGAACAGTATTTTATTTATTACTATTATTTTATAACACATTATCTAGAAGTTAACTTTTGTTGTGTTGTTTTCATATAGTAAAATGGATTCACTTTCTTATGGGTATTTAGTATTTGGTGGTTTCTATTTGAAATATTGGGGAAAATTTTTTCTAAACATTAGTAACTTTCGTACAACGTAGAATTACAAATACTAATTATTTAAGCAGAATTTTATAAATTCCAATTAAGAGATTAAAAATGAATAATGTTTTTGGACTATTCATTGAATTATTTTGTAAAATAACGAGTACAAAATGGCGGAACATTGAAATCAACAAAAGCACTGCCTGAACCGCTATTTTGAGAACAAAGGACGACTTGTGATACATCATTGGAATAGGAATTTAGAGAGGTATCGTTCTATGAAAAAAAATTGGTATGTTCCTATTTAAAATTAAAAAAATAAGCCCACTTCCGGTAAAACCAGAAGTGATAGTCAGCTTCTCAAAAAATGTATTTTTATCCACTAAACCTTCATCCCTAATTTCAAATTTCAAATATTCTTAGACTATTCGTTGAATTATTTTGTAAAATAACGAGTACTTACTTCAAAATGACGCAACATTGAAATCAACAAAAATTCCACCTGAACCGCCATTTTTAAAACAAAAGACGAGTTGTGATACATCATTGGAATGGGAGTTTAGACAGGTATCATCGTTCTATGAAAAGAAATTGTAAAACCGGAAGTGATAATCAGTTGTTTTTAATGTCAAAAAACGTATTTTTATGCACTAAGTCTTCATCCCAAATTTAAAATTTCGATCTCTTGTTTTAACAAAGTTAAGATCTGTATAATAATTTCATTGGCACCGGGTATACCTAATTTTATTTTAGTGTTATTTATTGTTTTATTCTTACATTGACGGTTAGTTTTATCTACACTTATTTATTTATTGTTACTTTCAGTGTATGTCTTGTTTGTTTAATTGTAGCATATTGCTAAATAACCGTTCACTTACTGCTCACAAAAAAGGACTGGACTATATCAGACCAACAATGCCTTATTTGCAAAATAAACTATAGATTGTAAAAAATCTTCAATCCGCAAATAACAATAATTTGAAAATAAACTGCCTTCTACAAACCACAAATTTTTCGGTAAAGCCTTGATGAAATTATTTCCAAATACAACTTCAATTTATTTCTTTATCTGAAATACAAATTACATGAATAACATAGAAATTTACCAAAATCTGTAAACTGATTTGAATGTAATAGCGCAAGAAATCCTCATTCTTCTATCAAGTACGTGTTTTCGAATGCAAGTCATTGGTTACAAAAATAGCAAATTGAACTAAACATTTACATATGTTTCGTAGTCACGTAATAAAATAGGTTCGACGTTTGTAGTGAATGTAAATCAATTTATAACATAAATCTGGTAATGTTTCGTTGAATAGATGATGTTAGTTTTGGTTGCATTGGTTTTAAATGACACTTCTTAGCAAAATGTTTTAGTCGACCAGCATGTTTTGACATTTAGTATGAAAATTAAATGCACTTTGTGTTATATCACGCTATATTTGACGAATAGATTGATTAATAGCTTTAAAAGCAATAAACGTCACGTAAAACTCATTGATTGCTGAAAGTTTCATAATCCAACGTAAAAAATATTTTCCGAAGATTTCCAATCAAAATATTTTCATTACCGCGTTGCGGGCTTAATGCTTTTTTTTGTACATGGCCACTAATGAAAATTGTTTAAATTTTACACAGAGTAAGCCACTGTGCAAAAATATTCCTACATATTTGTGACAATACTAGAAGGTAATATATTAAAAATATTCTTGCAGGTAAATTTAACTTTTCATATTAAATGATAATTTGAGCGTACTTTTTTTCATTTCAACTTTTATTTAAGGACACGTACATTAAAATCAAAACTTCTTTAAACCAATTATAGAGCTTATTGGCTACGTAAGTAAGAATATTACTATAGATTACGTGTAGTGATACGTAAGGGATATGCACATTAATATTATGCCTTAATTCCTTTCAATAACAGTATTCAATAATGTATTATATAAGATTGCTATTTAAAATATACAGCACTGTTAGCAGCAAATATATAAGGACATATTTACAAAAATACTAAAGTAAATTAAAAACTACACTAAAAAAAGATAATAAAACGATGGGATTTATGAATACGATACCATTTCAAGAAGCATTGAAAGTCGAAAAAGATATTGTAGGTATTAGTTTTACCAGTAAGTGAATTTAATGTTTTAGTCACTCTTGTAATATTAAATATTAACATGCACAGGCGGTTCCCTTTGTGGTAGTAAGCCTGAGTAAGTGAAAAAGTCTTAAGCGAAGACATTTAAAAATTTTTAACTTTAATACGCTTGGCTTAAAAAAGCTTAAACAATCAAAAGTCATTTATAAAATAAATTGAGGGAGCTTACACATTAAAAATATTATTTTATAATGTTGTTATTCTGTCATGCAGTGCTTCAAAGCAGATTATAAAGATTATAAAAACATTATAAAAACATTCGATAAAGGTAATAAAATAGTTGTCCTTTTTTGGTTTTTAATGGTGTATTTTAAATTATACAATTTAAACGTTTCGATAACACTTACTAAAATTTAATTCTGTAGTTGGTTTATACTGCAATATTAATAGGAGGCTGAAGTTTATGTTTTAATTTTTCAACTTTGACAAAATTGTTTACAACATCTTTAACAATTTTAATAGATATTACTATTGACGAAGATAACTGTAAGTGTTATCGAAACGTTTAGACTGTATAATTTAAAATACACCATTAAAAAACCCAAAAACGATAAGTATTTTATTATTTGTGATATTGGTGAAAGTTTACATTTTCATATTCGATAAAGATGATTGGATATTTTTCATTTTGTTGAAGTTTATTAACTTTTTACGTTTTTTAACAATATAATTCTAGTAAAAGAATACTTTTTCAATGCACTGATTACTATGAACATATTACTAAGTGAGTCGTCGTTCAAAAGTGCTGATCTTTTTTCACTTCGAACTGAGCAAGCGAAACTTTAACTTCCTCATTTCCTTCTCTATACGTGATTTAAAATGTCTAGCATAGATCAACCCACGACCTGCCAGCTTATAAAGTAGAAACTAAAAGAAATGAAGTACACTTTTTTAGTATGAGACTTTTGTAATCCGCTCACAATGAAAATAGGCAACGTCGTCGTAAAAACAGCAATAATAGCTTATGTCTAATAGACGTTTAACAAACGATTAGATGCCAACGTGAAAATAAAAAATTCCAAACACGGCCGCTTGTTTAATTAATTTTGAAGAATTATTCATATATATATATATATATATATATATATATATATATATATATACTATTGGACAAAAGTGAAGCAACATTTGCGATAAAATGTAATAATTGAATATTTCAAATAAAATGAACCACCGTGTACATTAAAACTTATATAGTTTAGGGGCTCATAGTAGGCTGCTATCATAGGTGAAATGGGATTGTTTTCAAAAGTCAAATAAGTTAGTATGTAATAATATATTTCAACAATACAACTTTTAAGAGAAGATCATTTATTTCATTTAACAAGTCAAAAATCACAAACATAGATGAAGGGGTTATAATAACATAAAAACAGGTTCTTAATAATTAATAGGATAACCATTCTTGGATATAACTTTTTGGCAACGACGAGGCATTGATGAAATAAAATTTTGGATAGTAATAGCCGGCATATTAATCCAAGCTTCATTAATTTTATCAATCAAGGACTATCTACTTGGGAATATTGTTGTCCGAATACAACGTTCAACCTCTTCCCATAGGTTCTCAATGGGGTCGAGGTCTAGTGATTGTGCTGGCCATCGAAGAACCTGGACATTGTTCTCTCGAAACCACTCCTGAACAAGGCGAGATGAATGTTTCGGGTCGTTGTCCTGTTGGAACACCAATTCCAAAGGCATCTCTCTCTGAGCATAGGAAAACACAACAATTTGGAGGACATACTCGATTTCACGAGAAACAACCCCATACAAATAAACTACCTTGTCCGTGCTTTATTGTTGGTGTAACATACTTTGGTTGGAATGTTGTATTAACCGGACGTCTAACACGCCTAGTTCCATCAGAAATAAAAATTTTGTAATGACTTTCGTCTTTCGACTTTTCCCCACTCTTGCACTGTCCAGTGCCCTGTTCAAATGACGTTGTGCAAATTCAATCCTGGCACGGCGATTTCTTTCGGAAATCAACAGTTTCTTGGCTGGACGTCAGCTATAAAATATTATCTCAACTAATGGTCGTTGAACAATCGTCGGACTGACTTCCAGTTCAGGAATTTCAGCAATTATCCTTGGCCGCCACAACCAAGGACCTCTTTGAGTAATTTTTAGATTATCCTATCTATCCAAAATGTAGCTCTTCTAGGCCTTCTTGATTGAGGCATATTTTCTACATGTTCTCTTTCATTATAACATGAAATAATTTTGATACACTATGTTTGTGTAATTTGGCACATTTATTTTTGCAAATATAAGAACCATTGAAGTTAATTCATCTACAAAATGTCATTAATAAACTAGCCTTTATCATACACCGTTATTCTTCGTACCAAATCATAAAGCTGCTATGCTTTTATCGCTCTAGTAAAGTGTATTGTTGAATTATATTATTACACACTTATTTGACATTTGGAAACAATCCCATTCCACCTGTGAAAGCAGCCTACTATGGTTCATCTTATTTTAAATATTCAACTATTACATTTTTTATCACAAAGTTGCTGTACTTTTGTCCAATAGTATATATATATATATATATATATATATATATATATATATATATATATATATATATATATATATACACGGTTGGGCAAATCTGTGGAAATCCCTCATTTCTGGCCAAAATATTGATTGTATCAAAAAAAAAAGACCTTAACAAAAGTTAATGTAAATTTTATGATCTATTCAGTGGTGGATTTGCAGCAGTTACGCCAATTTTCGAGATATGACGTCATCGATTTTTTTTTAATGGGTGACCCTGTATATTTTCGCATTTTCAGATATAACGTTTTTCTCCAATTATAATGATATATGGTTTGGTAGGTATTCGACTTGTCGTTTTTTGAATATTAAATAAAATAGTAAAATAAGAGATCGCTGTCGCTGTACTATCTAATAAAAAATATTCGTTCTTTGTGTTGTTGCCATGGTTATTTCTGTAACATAGCTCAAATATTTTGTATTATTGTCAGTTACTGTTAATTCCGTCAGATAATTTCGGTGTAAAATATTAGTATTGTTTTCTAATCATGGTTGAATTAAGTGAACGTGAGCGTATTTCGTTGTTAATGATGGTTGGATTTGGATACAGGCAGAGATCTTTAAAAGATGCATGTACTATTTTTAATGCAACATTTCCGGAGAGAAATCCTCACATTTCCAAATCAACGGAAGTGTTAGAAATCGGCCAAAATCAGGTCGAAGTAAATCGGCTACAAATGAAGATATGGCACTTGATATTATTCTTGATGTGCAAGTAGAACCGATAACTTCAGTACCAAAACTAGCCTTACATCACGATATTAGCGGTAGATCGGTAAGAAGGATATTGTCCACAAATCATCTCCATCCGTATAAAATTCATTTAGTACAAGAACTTAATGAAGATGATCCTGATAGAAGAATGCAGTTTTGCCAGTCAATGATGGATCACATTGAAATGAATGGCAATTTTCTCAATAATATTGTCTTTTCAGATGAAGCAACATTTCAACTGAATGGTTTTGTCAATCGACATAACTGTCGCTATTGGTCTGACCACAATCCTCACTGGATGGAAGAAGGTCACACCCAATATCCTCAAAAATTAAATGTATGGGCGGGTATCTTCTTCATTGTATTATTTTAGTTAATATTTAAAAAACAAGTCGCATACCTACCAGACCATATATCATTATAATTGGAGAAAAACGGTATATCTGAAAATGCGAAAATATACAGGGTCACCCATTTAATAAAAACCCTCGATGACGTCATATCTCGAACACTGGCGTAGCTGCTGCAAATCCTAGTACGCCACTGAATAGATCATAATATTTACATTAACTTTCGAGAAGGTCTTTTTTTGATACAATCAATATTTTAGCCAGAAATAAGGGGTTTCCACACGTTTGCCCAACCCTGTATACATACATACATACATATATATATATATATATATATATATATATATATATATATATATATATATATATATATATATATATATATTCGTGTGTCCGTGTGTCCATTTGGCCGTGTATCCGTGTATCCGTGTGTCCGTGTGTCCGTGTGTCCGTGTGTCTGTGTGTCTAGGTGTCTGTGTCTGTGTATGTGTGTGTGTGTGTGTGTGTGTGTGTGTGTGTGTGTGTGTGTGTGTGTGTGTGTGTGTGTGTGTGTGTGTCTGTGTATCTGTTTATCTGTGTGTCTGTGTGTCTCTGTGTCTGTGTGTCTGTGTGTCTGTGTGTCTGTGTGTCTGTGTGTCTGCGTGTCTGCGTGTCTGCGTGTCTGCGTGTCTGCGTGTCTGCGTGTCTGCGTGTCAGCGTCTCTGCGTGTCTGCGTGTCTGCGTGTCTGCTTGTCTGCGTGTCTGCGTGTCTGCGTGTCTGCGTGTCTGCGTGTCTGCGTGTCTGCGTGTCTGCGTGTCTGCGTGTCTGCGTGTCTGCGTGTCTGCGTGTCTGCGTGCCTGCGTATCTGCGTGTCTGCGTGTATGCGTGTCTGCGTGTCTGCGTGTCTGTGTGTCTGTCAGCCTGTGTGATGATGGTGTGTGTCCTAACTTCACAGTTTATCAAGAAATATCTATATCTCTGTTTAAAATGAAAGAAATTTATACTATCGTCACACTTCTATCATCAACTTGCTTACGGTAGCTTTTTCTTAAGCATTTCTATACGAAGTAATACTACTCATATGATAAATAAAATTATACATTGCTCTCAAAACAAAAAGGTAGCGTCCATATCCTGTTGACTTAATGACCTTATCAAGTCTGCCAAACTCTATTACATTACCTGCTTAACCACATTGCAACTGAGGCGAGATTGACATGGTAGACAAGTAATATATCACTACTTCAAATAGTCTGAATTTTCAATATTTTAAATTTTTATACGAAATTCGAACTATAAAAAAAAATTAATAGAATGCATTGTACTTCCACCTTTAACTTTTAAATCAGAAAAGAAATTTGTAACCGATCCTTGCCATCGTGTTTTGCGGTAGTCACATTTCGCTAATAGGCGAGGTTTCGAAGCCAATGACGTTTATAATGGTCATTGGTAAGGTATCCACATTAGTTACAAAAATCTGATATGTTACTATGATTATTTTGTGACACCACTGAAAGAATCCTGAGGTTGATATGCTGAAATAAACCTCTAGCGATCAATGCCTGGAATATTTATAACCGCATTAGTGTTCAGTATAGTTCTATTCCTGTGTTTGATTTAAACGTCTGTCAATGTGAGAATAATTTAGGAAACTATTATCCAGATTTCTTCTCAAACTTGTCGTCAAAGTCTTTTCGCTACCAACAAGTTATCGACGATCTCCCTAATTATTTTCAATATTTACTCTTTCGTTGTGTTATTACTGATAATAACCGTAATTACACTATTTATTCGTTATGCTACGGATAGTTTAGTGGAAAAGAAAAAATATCAAAAAAATAACGATTTCGACTACTAAACGGATAATTGCAAAGAAAAAGTTTTATGTATACCTGCATAACCTCTGCACGTGACTAGAGATTATATTTTACATAAACTTTTAATTACACACAGGTTTTAGTGAGGTGATAAATGTATGCATAATAAAAAGTTACATAAAAAACTATCCATTAATTTTAAATGTGTATTGTATACATGCGATTACTTTATTCATACATGGTTTATGTGTTCGTTGTGCTAATGCATTTTGCATTTAACCAGGGATTTGTGCAATATAAAATTAGACACTTTGTTAAAAGCCTAGATTAAATTAAAATTACTACGTTCAACGATGACATGCAAATGCTAAATTTACGGATGATTTATACTAAATAGTAATTCAAGCTAGAAAAATAAGAAAGCATGGTATAGCTTACAATAAAATCAACTGTACTATTCGTTTACATACGTTATGTGCAGTTTACCAGTTATACGCGAAAAATATTATTAAGTATCGAGCAATCACCAGCGTGACCATTACTACCAAACGTAATGCTAATTCACTCCTTTATAGTCCGAAAATTGTATGTGATAAATCGAATAAGTGCAAATGTCTTTCTGAAGTAGCAAGTGTACAAGTGCTGCACTGACAAACAACATAAATCTAATAAGTATACAGTTTAGCAACATCATTCTTGTCTAATGTAAGTTTTTATTTATCAGATTACTTTACGGAGTATTAGATTTTCGAGAATGCTCTCTTCTGAAAGCTAAGTAATGTTTTTAACGACACGGACAGCATCCTAAAGAAACTAAGCGAATTTAATGGTTGTTTTGTTAGCAGAAATACGTAACTGAAACTGTAGGTTCTCATTTATTATAATTAGCGAAGGTGTAAAAAGTTAAGTTGAGGAAAATATTAATTAATTTTAATTTTCCAAGTCTTTGATTATTGAAGATTTTTAATTTAAGTGTTTATTTCTTATTAGTTTGTCTAATTACATAATGGGTAGGTACTTATTTTATATCTTAATGCAATGTCAAAGTCTTCTAGCATACGTACAGAAACTGAAAAATTTAGCGTGCATAAAGTGTTATTGTAATATCAGTGTTAATTATTAGAATCTAAATTTTAAACATCAAACCATTATGTGTAATTATAAAATGCAGATAAAGAGTATTAGCCAACATTATGAAAAATAAGTTAATTGCGTTGTACAACTCAACAAATAAAGTCAATGCATAGTAATTAGTATCACCAAAATTATTTTCAAATCGCTAATGTCGATAAGCTCCATCAATACGTAAAGAACACGAGAATCTGAATCAGCCGATTCCCATCCTCTATTTGGGTGGTATCAATCAATTAATCAAATTTAAATGCAATCGATTTTGATGTTATACTTACTGTGGACGAAAGAAAGCAACATCCACCCCTATACTCCCTACTTCACAGTTTCACCACCACCAAAGGCAATTGTTTAAATTTTAAAAATTGTGGTCAAATTCGAATTCAAACGCTTTAAAAGATTTCGATTTATCGTGAACGAAAGAAAATCAGATTTAACCATCTTACTCTTTATGGTACAAATTCAACACGACCAAAAATCACTGACGTTTACATATTTAAGTGTTAAACACTAATATCTAATCTGAATACAATTACCTTTCAAGTTGTTGAAATATTGCAGACGACAAAAACCACCACAACTAAGAAAAACTGAACCCTATATACTCACGTTAAATTTAAGTACAATTGCTTGTCAGTGTTTTGAGTTATTGCAGATGGAAAAATAAAATCATACAACTAACCGCCAGAAATTACTGCACTTAGGTCAAAAAAAATACTTACGCAGATTATGAAAGCTTTTTTTGAGGTATGGCTTCCAAAGAATCTACCTCATACAGATACGAGCTCGGGCACACACGCACACTCTCGCATCCACGTGCGCGCCCACACACACCCACACCCACACTAACACCCACACCCATATTCACACCACACACACACACGCACATATTCACATCTACACCCACCCCACACATCTACACCTAGACCCACACCCACAACCGCACTCACACCTAGTTAACACCTATACCCGCTTCTTCGCTTACTTCCACATCCACACTCACATTACGCCCACGGACACGCCATACCCAAACTCACACCTACACTGAAACACACTTACACCCACACCGACACCCTTACCCACACCATCACTTACTTCCACAACAACATCCACCACTATGCTCACACCAGCACCGTCTTAGTGCCCACGCCACACCCATACCATACCCACAGCTATACTGGAACCCACACCTAAACCCATACGCATACCCAAACTCACACTCACACTTAAACCCACACCCACAGCTACACCTACTTCCACACCCACATACACTTCTAAACTCACATCCACCCCACACGCCCACGCCCATAACAACACCTACAACCTCTCCCACGCCCATAATTACACCATTACCCATACATACCCACACTCATACCCATATCCATCCCACCCCACTCCCACGCCCATAGACACCCATACCCATACCCAGACCATACCGGTGCCCGCACCCACAGCCACACCCAAACCCAAACCAACACACACACACAAACATACATACACCCACACTCCACCACACCTACATCCATACCCAGACCCACAAACGTGATAACAGTATCTTTCCCTTCAAGCGAGAAAGATAGCGTTTAAGTAAGTAAGTAAGTAAACCATTATTTATAAAAACCATTCCTGTAAAATACATAAGTATAATAGGAATTGGTTGGCCTAGTAAATGAGAGAAAATGCGATGAATAAACTCAAAGAAATATAATAAAGCTTTTGTACATGGTAACATGTTCTGTTCCCTCCCATTCCGAAACTTAACAATAATTCAAATTTAATACTGCTGATGGCTTCCTTAGTACTGCGGTTAGTATAGTGACAAACCCAGATCTATAGAAAGAACTTTAAAATTGATAATTTATTTCAAATGCAGACTTTCAAATTATACGTTTTCAACGGTACTGGTAGTTTCACAAACAATCCGTTAGTTTCGTACAAAGAACGTGTACTGAAATTGTCCAAAGTGGTTATGTTTGAAGAGTGTGAGAGAGGTTTCGAATAAAGGAACCAGGGATCCAGTTTCAGGGTTAATTGTTGTAATCTTAAACGTTAAGCGTTACAAAACCGATTATTTGCAACACAGAAATGATGCTCATTTGATTGGGATGTGTAATTCAAACTTATTTGGTTGTACGTTAATTTGTAAAGACAAGACAGCTACAACCTTTTCAGGTTAGTTGGAAGCATGCAACGAAAAATCATCCAAGTCCAATAAGCAACTAGCTTAAAACAAAAAATTGTTGGAAACCTTGTCATCGGTGGTAAATCGGTGTGAGACATTCTCTTGAATGTAGGAGGGGTTAGGGTAAACCATAGTTAGTACTAGGTAAAATTAGTAAGGGATTAATAAAATAACTACACCCTTTCTTTTTAATTATAGTTGGGTTGGCGATAAACATCTTTCGTATCTTGTTGCCGAGTTGCATGACATTGCAACTATTGTAAACTATTACTTTTTCTTCCTTCTTGAATTTGCGTATTAGTTTTTAGATTTAAAAATAAGTGAACCTTTTTATAGTATAGTATATAGTGTGGGTGATTAAAATTGTGTCATGTTATTTCAGATGATAAAACTTATTTGGAGGGAATTTCGTTTTTTGAGGATTTAGCTTTTGAGCTAGCAAGACAGAATTGCTGTGTTGATTTGGTGATTAGTGGGATTGCGACAAGCTTGGATACAATTTCACAGATACGGGAAGATTCTAACGTGAAGCTAGCGAGACGCCTGGAGACACCTCTGTCACTATACAGGCTTGCTCATTAGTGCGTCAAAGTGAATTTGTGGTCAAACTGTGCACAATCGAAAAACAAGTTTTAAATAAAAGTTGCTTGAATTCAAGCACGCTATAACCTAAACATATTTTCGCATATACGGACTGTTCCATAAAAGAGCTAAATAACCTATCTCTAATTTTAAATGGAGTGGTATAATTTTTAGTGCAGATTTTGTTTCTACTCTGAAAAACAACCACTTTCTATTGAACATATTGTGCAGCTAAACTTAACCGTTTTTGAAATATTTGTACTTTTAGATAAAAAATTATCATTTTTCTACGTCGTTCAAAAATTTATTTTGGGGTTATAGTAGCGCCGGGGAGAGGTGTCTCATGGCGGATTCCAGAATGGGGAAATAATTATTACTGTGAAATGCATCTGTTTCCCTTTATCTTGGTGCGAAGTTCCCACTTAAAGAAAGACGGGTTATATAACATACGTCTGCTATATATTTTAAATGCAGAACTTAAAAACGTATGTCGATTCTAAAGTCAAAGCGCATAACGCTATCAGATGTCTTCTTGGCTATTTAACCTCAAATTATTCTTCGTATAATCGCATCGTGTTTTGTAGTTATAATAATTTATCTTTCGCTTCCTAATTTATTAGTTTCCATTGAGTTTGTAAACAACAGTTTTTTCAAAACTATTATTATTAATATTCACTATTGCGAGGTAAGTTTGTAGTGCAAAATGTATTTCCAATTGATTGAATGCATTTATTTATTTTGCCGCAAATAATAATGTCATTAAAAGGTACATCTTTGAAAAGCCAAACTCAAGTATTGTTAATGAATATACTGCATTATTTCGAGATGGAACGCGATAACGGGGGGCCCAGTTTACCTTTAACTTCCATTATCCAGGTACGCTAATAATTTTCACTATTTGAATTTATATTTATGTAATATTATGTTGCACCGAACTGCTCTCGCATGCGGCATTTCCGAGAAAACCGTACCTTGGACAAAGGCAAGAATGGCTCTCGCTTTAGAATCCGGGAAATCAGCGCCGGGTTCACCGCAAAGCATAGGCTGCGTTTGAAGTCGGAGGATGTCGACTAATACGTGAAAGACGTTTTGATATGAAAAATTAACACCATGCATGCAACTGGTAAATAATTCAGAAATTATTGTTGAAATGGAGTTAATCGCTGTTTAATTTTAGGCTCACATATTACTTTTGAAAAACTCCAAACTGAACTTAAAGAAGATAAAATATTTACCTTCAGTAAAACAAGTTTGAAACAATTGTTACACAAAATTGGTTTTGAATTCAAAGTTGACGATGGAAGAAGGCGTTCAATGGAGCAGGTTCATATTGCTGGTGCTCGAGCAACATTTTTGCGAAAATGTTTTGCTAATAAAAGTTGTGAAATTAGTTGCGATCCTGTCCTTTTAGATGAGATGTGAATTTTTAGTCGAGTAAGCGTTCGAAAATCATGGTATGATAATGATTTGAAAAGCACAAAAAACAAACCGCGAGGAGGAGGGAAACGGCAATTGAAATAGTCCGATTTGTTAAAAATATTTTTAACCGAATAAATTTTAGTTTTATCGTACTGAGTGCTGGCAACAAGGATGGTTTCATACCTAATTCATCATTGGTATTTTCCAGTGAAAGTAGGACAGCAAACTACAGGATAATATGAACGCTGATTTATTTCAAAAATGGTTTCAAGAACAGCTTTTACCAAATTTAGAAAAACCAAGTTTGATAATTCTTGGCAATGCTAGTTATCATTCTACATTAGTAGAAAAATTACCTACAAGTAGTTGAAAGAAGATCTTCTTCAATTTTTAAGAAAACACAATATTTCTCATTCGAATGATATGCTGAAAGTGGAATAATAATTCAACTTGGAAATCTTTGGCAATTTGTAACAACAAATCGCCAAGGATTTCCAAGTTCCACAAATATATGCAATTGATGAAATCGCTTATCAATAGGCACATCAAATGTTAGGTTTACCTCCGTATCACTGCCAACTCAAGCCTATCGGGTTAATATGGGCAAATTGTAAACAGTATTACAACAAAAACGTTGGAAAACAGGGCTTCAGGGACGAGAATGTTTTATCGCTATGGAAGGATTCATTAAACCAAGTAACTGGAGAACTGTGGCAAAAGTGTATTTTACATGCTAAAATGGAAATGAGCCAGTGGTGGGACGTTCAGAAAAGAGCTCTAGTAATCAATGTCGGAGAGTCGAGTGATAATGATAGTGAAAGTGAAGGTGATGACTTTTAATTATAAGATGTCCAATATGTGAATTTAAAGCAAAGATTAGAGTATTAGTTACTTTATAACATTGTAAAGAATTATTATATTTAACATATACCTCAGTAGCTGTACCTAGGTTTACATTCGTTATATATATATATATATATATATATATATATATATATATATATATATATATATATATATATATATATATATATATATATATATATACATATACATATACATATATACATATATTGACAATTTGTAAACTGAGATTTTTAAAATCGGTTATATTATTAACTAATAATAAATCTCATTTTTAACATCTAATACAGTGTATTTATTTATGACAAAATCGGTTACTTATAAGTGGCTTCGATAACCGAATTACAGTCTTGACTCTTATGAAGGAGTGAGATCTGGCGGCTAAAAACGATCCTCCGCTATTAACCAAACTTTTTGCACTTCATTCGGGTACTGCCTACTGCTAGCTAATTCCTTTCTTATTGAAAGTTATTGATACAATTAATTTGTAAAACAGATCCAAAATGAAATTTTGTTGACCCGGTCTTGGTTCTGATAATCGTTTACAGTTGTACAGTATATTTTTATCATATGACTACACACACTCGGTGGACTTTACATGCCAGAATAAGTGCGAACAGACCTTAAATGAAATTCAACTTTATTTATACGAGTAGATTGGGATTTTTAAGACTTTTAGGATGCTAAATCCCGAGATATTCGAACAAGAATTTTATTTAAATTTGACAGCGCGGTTTAAATTTGAAAATAACCTAGAAACGTTGACGATGTTTTGTTGGTATTCAAAATTACTAACTATATGAACCAATAGCGACGTACGTTTATTTTAAAATCTTAAACCATGCTTTACTAAAAGATGAGTCATAAGACACCTCTCGCCGGCCCGACTATACTACCAAATCTATGAATTTGTAACTCATCATCTGATTAGTGCAGACATTGATCTTTTAAGAAATATTATGACTTATTTAATTTTTATACAGGGTGTACCAAAAATATGAATTTATAATTTTTAAGTGTAAATAACTATCCTATCTTAAATGCAACACCCTGTATATTATTACATTATTCGAAAGAAAGAAAAAAATTTGTCTATCTACAACGGTTTTTGAAATATTTATAATTTTAAGATTTTTATTTTGATTTTTCATGGTATAATTAATGTGCACCCTGTATAATATTAGGTACATGGACCAGAAAACGTTCATAACAGTTGCCATACTTAAATAAATGGTAAAATGTAATGACTTGTATTACGTATGTGAGAGAAATGCAACTTCATAAAAAACTTTTAACAGATATGAAATAATACCATACATATACGTTGCGCTACAAAAACAAAAACTGTGGAAATATGCCGATCAACACAATTTATAGTAATTGTAAGGTTATGACCACCCAAGCGGAGAATAAATTTTGTGCATACTAAAGAAGGGTACAATAATAACCATCCCCCTATGACAATAGGTTAACAAGCTTACATACCGGAAATTAACCGATGAAGGTCTATAGTGAGAGTTTGTTTTCCAGTATAGTGCGGGAACCCAACTTATTTTTTCACAAGTAAATCAGAACTTAATTCCTTTTTTGAATAGCAAAAGGCTTTATTTATTACTCTCTGATGGAAACACTGATGGCCGAATTGCATTAAAGTTGACGATTACATTGAGAAATGAAATCATTTGG
>JARFJB010002428.1:1887500-1905000 GCA_036346205.1 Vesta saturnalis | reverse complement strand
TTACACAAATAATTTTAGTTAAGCATAAACTTACTTTACTCTATCGTTGGGACACCCTGTATATGTGTATGTGTATGTGCATGTGTATGTGTATGTGTATTGTATTGTATGTGTATGTGTATGTGTATGTGTATGTGTATGTGTATGTGTATGTGTATGTGTATGTATGTGTATGTGTATGTGTATGTGTATGTGTATGTGTATGTGTATGTGTATGTGTATGTGTATGTGTATGTGCATGTGCATGTGCATGTGCATGTGCATGTGCATGTGCATGTGCATGTGTATGTGTATGTGTATGTGTATGTGTATGTGTATGTGTATGTGTATGCGTATGCGTATGCGTATGCGTATGCGTATGCGTATGCGTATGCGTATGCGTATGCGTATGCGTATGCGTATGCGTATGCGTATGCGTATGCGTATGCGTATGCGTATGCGTATGCGTATGCGTATGCGTATGCGTATGCGTATGCGTATGCGTATGCGTATGCGTATGCGTATGCGTATGCGTATGCGTATGCGTATGCGTATGCGTATGCGTATGCGTATGCGTATTTGTATGCGTATGCGTATGCGTATGCGTATGCGTATGCGTATGCGTATGCGTATGCGTATGCGTATGCGTATGCGTATGCGTATGCGTATGCGTATGCGTATGCGTATGCGTATGCGTATGCGTATGCGTATGCGTATGCGTATGCGTATGCGTATGCGTATGCGTATGCGTATGCGTATGCGTATGCGTATGCGTATGCGTATGCGTATGCGTATGCGTATGCGTATGCGTATGCGTATGCGTATGCGTATGCGTATGCGTATGCGTATGCGTATGCGTATGCGTATGCGTATGCGTATGCGTATGGGTATGCGTATGCGTATGCGTATGCTTATGCTTATGTGTATGGGTATGCGTATGCGTATGCGCGTGCGTGTGCTTGTGTGTGTGCGTGTGCGTGTGCGTGTGCGTGTAAGTGTACGTGTACGTATGAGTGTACGTGTACTTGTACGTGTACGTGTACGTGTACGTGTACGTGTACGTGTACGTGTACGTGTACGTGTACGTGTACTTGTACGTGTACGTGTACGTGTGTACGTGTTTTAACCAATGTTACGGAAAATACAAGAAATGTAAAAAAATCTCGTTTCGTCTAAACAAAGCGGGATTTGTCTAGATTCGTGCTTTGTCCGTGAGTTTATATATATATATATATATATATATATATATATATATATATATATATATATATATAATATATATATATATATATATATATAATATATATATATATATATATATATATATATATATATATATATATATATATATATATATATATACATATATTTGTGTGTGTGTGTGTGTGTGTGTGTGTGTGTCTGGGTGTGTGCGACTTACACGTTGAACTCAATATAGTGTTTTATCTTCAAGCCTCACATAGGTATCCTTTGGATTGATAACTCGATGACTGATACAAGTGTGCGTCTTTCTGACAGATTGTTTCTATCTGAAATTTTCTATCAAAATCACATTTCCCTAGCCCCATGACTAGTTTCAACATCAACCGCATTATTAGGTTGAAACGAATAAAGGCGCAAGGCGTATGTGATTTGAATAATACACAAATAAAGAGCAACTTAAACTACTGAAATTGACAGTAAGAATCACAAGTTTATCAGTCACTTGAGGATAAACATTATTTTTATTTTTAGTTTAAACTTACAAAATGCTACATTAAATCACTTACTCTTCACAATTCTTATTATTGGACACGTTTTGCGTATCTAATTTGATGAATTTATTTATTCTAACAATAAAATTGTTTAAGTATTGTTGTCAGAAACACTAAAGTATACAATTAAAAATTATTATTAATTTTATTTATATTTAATAAAATTAATAATAATTTTTAATTACGTATTTACCTTTGAACATATTCGTTCATAACAAAACTTATAATAAATTAATATTAGTCAAGTTGTTTTGGTATGTGTGAATCCTTGCGATATTGCAGGCTCACTTTCCATTAATATAAGTAATTTGATTGTAATCTCATTATATTTAGAATTTACATAATTCTGCATACATAAAGACAAAATTTACATCGATTGGGGCTTGTATCTCGATAGTGCAGTTGGTTACCGCGGTACTCTAGCAAAGTACAGGTCATAAGTCCAAATCCTACTCGAGGTAAACTTCTTATATGTTTATTTAATAAAATTAATAATAATTTTTAATTACATATTTACCTTTGAACTTATTCGTTCATAACAAAACTTATAATAAACTAAAGTATGCAATTTGTATACACACAATATAATTTAAAATGTTTAAATAAAGTTCAGTGCTATTGACTGACACATATTAAGGTAATTTTCGGTATTACATCAACATCTTATGTTTACATCCTTAAATAAACTAATCAAACATAATTATGGATAGGTATCATCTTACCTATTTATCTTAATAAATCTGTCAATAATACAAGTTTAGTTCAATAGACGGGAAATCCATCTTGAAATTGCCGTTACCGTGTTGATTTCTGCGATCAAAGCGGGCTGTAAAATCGTCCTGGTGGATAATTGCGAATATATTACATTCCATTAAGCTCGCTTTATGACGAAATTCCGACAAGCGTTACGGTTATTAGTATTGGTAATTGGTGCATGAGAAAGAGAGATGATAAATGTTTACTTAAGAAATATGCTGGGTATATAAATTGTGTTAAATTAGTACTGCTTCTGCTTCTGTTGTTGCCTGAAGCAAATACCACAAATTGATTTATGTTGGTTGTTCTTTCAGTACACTTACATTCTTATGTTCGAAAGTAATTATCCTGTGGTACTAGAAAAGCTTATATTGGACAAGTAGATCATGTAAACTGCTTTATACCTCGCCAAACTTGTAAAGTTCCGATTAGTGTAACATTTAACTGCATTAATAATACTAATACTGTTATATCATGACTAACATCGCTGTAATACATAGCACCTAATTATTTGTATTTTCACATCATAACAAGGCATATGTATGTTTCTTGTTCTGCATATCTGTATATGGTTGGGATTTCGGTCCTAGTGCGTATATACGTATATAACTAATTTCATTGTGTAATACTATTAATGTACTTGTAGTGCATGACAATACGCAGAATAAATATTTGAATGGTGATTTCATTGTCAAATCAAAAGCAGAGAGATATTCACTAAACTAAATTACCAGACAACTAAAAATTTTTTAATAATAGATTATAAGAATAAATTTATTTACAAAAATTTAAGACTATAACATTGGGTGTGAAATTAACTCCCAAGCTTAACAATTTACATTTTTTTTACATTCCCGTATACTATACAAGGTATAGTAAAGAGCAGGTGTTGCGATCATGAAACAATTCGACCTCGAGGTTTTGACGGATTTCACGTTTTGAGGGCCTCTGAATTCATTTTGACCATTTTTGGCCTCCCGTCTGTGTGTGTGTGTTTGTAAACAAGATAACGGTTAGACCGTTTCAGCTGGCGTGATGAAATTTGGCATACACCTGTTAAAATCGTAGATCCTTATCAATCTTTGGAACATGTTGGATTTTCTGTGCTGGCTTAGTTTACTGGATTTTTTGTTAGTGCGAGTTTCTGGTGAGTTGTGTTCTCGACCTTTACCACTATCTGTATGTTATCCCATTGGATGCGGTAGTCTTCGTTCCAGGTATGTTCAGCGATTCTTGATATTTCTATTTCGCCCTTGCGGGTGTTGTTCTTATGTTCCTGAGTTCTCACTTTGAGTGGTCCACTGCTCTCTCCTATGTATGCGCAGCCGCATTCGCATGGCAGGTTGTATACACAATTCTTGGAATTCAGCTCTTCATTGTGTGGTTTGGTTTTGGTTAGTATTCCTCTGAGCGTTCTAGTCGATTTGAAGACAGTGCGTATCTAGTCTTTGCTACCTATCCTTCGTATTTTGTCTAAGGAACCTTGTATATATGGTATTATTGCTGTACAGGCTGTCCCAAATTCGAGGGCAAGTATGGGGATCTCGCTTATTATAAGAGATAGGATATAGGTTTAAATTCAGCACTTTTGCTAAATTCGATGCCGAGTAATAGAAAATAGAAAATAAATTTGAGCTAACTCGAATGGATTTGGTTTTATGCTCAAAAAACTAAAAATTTCGATTTTCGTTTTTCGCGTTTGGCCACCTTATTATTAAGAATTTTCAAAATTCGATTAAAAATTATTAAGGCACCTTTTTACGCACAATACTAATACGGTATTAAAAATATTATGTGACGTTTCGTTTACTCTGAACCATCATCAGGTTTTTTTTATGGGGGTTAAGTATATTTTTATGTCGTTGGATGGAGAATATTATGCTAATTTTAGCAATATATAACACTTTATGGTTTGATCGACTGCGAACTAAAACAATGAGAAAAATACGAAGAACAAGATTCCGCCTTCTTGGATCCAGCAAGGAATAATTACAGTAGTTCTGCTTATTTAATTTGTTAAACTCGTTAGAAGATCCAAAAAAATATAAAAACATTTAAACAATTTAAAAAAAAACATTAACAAACAACTCAAACAAGTATGTCTATGTAACACGGTAATAATAGCGACAACGCAAATTTATCGATAGGTAACAACAAAATAATTACACAGACAAACGAAAAAAAATTATTATAATAAATGTTTGAACAAGTTTCCTCCTTCTTGAATACAGTAACAAATTCTTCTTCTACAATTGTTTACGCTTCTTTGAATGGTTCGCCTGGGAATTTGACGAAGTTCATTAACAACCCTATTCTGGAGTTCTTCTATATTTTGCGGTGGCGTCTTATAAATCATATTTTTTAAATATCCCCAGAGGAAGTAATCTAAAGGGGTTAAATCTAGACTTCTTGCTGGCCACCTAAGTGGTCCCCTATTTCCCATCCATTTATCAGGAAATTCGCCGTTAAGATATGCACTTATTATCGCAGAATTATGTAGAGGAGCTCCGTCCATTTGCCACCAGAGAGTCCATCTTTCGTTTAGCGGAACATCATCCAAAAGGTCTGATATTTCGTGTGTTAGAAATGCGAGGTAGCGTTGAGACGTTAGGATACCTTCGTAAATAATTGGCCCAAGGAGCCTATCCTTCCAGATTCCAACCCACACATTAAAGGACCGGTGGCCTTGTCCTCGCATTTGCCTGTTAATTCGTGGATTTTCAACGGACCAGTAGTGCTCGTTATTACGATTAAACATTCCATTAGTGGAAAAATTGCACTCATCCGTCCAAATTATTTGATTGAGAAAGTTGTGATTTTCCAGCATTTTGGTATTAAGTTGGTTACATAAATCCAACCGTCTCATATCGTCCCCAGGCCGAAGAGTTTGACTAACGTGTAACTTAAATGGTTTATAACGGTGTTGCTTTAACACTCGCCAAACTGTCGTTTTTGGCACTTGAATAGTTTGCTCTATTTCTCTGGTAGATGTTGAAGGATTTTCTTGAACCTAAGATGGATAACATAAAGTCATAACCCTCCAAAAAAAAAATGTCTGCTGAAATTAGCAGTGAAGTGAGTGGAAATTCTTATAATTAGTATAATACTAACAAATAGTACCTGATGTAATATTTCTTCTTCGGCATCTCTGTCTAGTCTGCTACCATATGCATTTCGAGGTTTCTGAAAACATCCAAATTCTCGCAAATGTTGGTCTAATTTTAAAAAATATCTCTGGTTTGGTTGCTGCCTCTCCGGATATTCCTCTAAATATCTTTGTTCTGCTCTGACACTATTTCTATTGCAGCTATAAAATATCCTTATCATGTCTCGTTTTTCTGAATTTGAAAACATTCTAAAGAAACTTAAGCACTAACACGAATGATCTTGCAGTTATTACCCTTCTTACAATTAGAAAATGACATGACACAAGCCAACTCCTGAGTTTTGTTTGATTCATGGGTATCGTGATAATGTAATAGTTAGTTTTTAATTTAAGAGTATTTTAGTTCGCAGTCGATCAAACCATGAAGTGTTATATATTGCTAAAATCAGCATAACATTCTCCATCCAACGCCATAAAAATATGTCTTAACCCCGATAAGAAAAAATAAACCTGATGATGGTTCAGAATAAACGAAATGTCGCATAATATTTTTAATACCGTATTAGTATTGTGCGTAAAAAGTTGCCTTAATAATGTTTAATCGAATTTTGAAAATTCCTAATAATAAGGTGGCCAAACGCGAAAAACGAAAATCGAAATTTTTGGTTTTTGGAGCATAAAACCAAATCCATTCGAGTTGGCTCAAATTTCTTTTCAGATCATTACTCGGCATCGAATTTAGCAAAAGTGCCGAATTTAAACCTATGTACTATCTCTTATAATAAGCGAGATCCCCATGCTTGCCCTCGAATTTGGGACAGCCTGTACATTTAGGATCTTGTTTTTCGGTTACCCTTTTTCTGTATAGATTAAGTGTTAGATCGGAGTAGCTCTTTTCTTTAAGTGTTTTAGCGATATTTAATTTTCCCATGTACTCTTAATTTTGAGCATATTGTTTTCTCACAAGCATCTTGCCACGCCTAACTACACGCTTTTGTGGTGACTGGAGTTGCACTTCAGATGATCTACTAATTCATTGAGCTTCCATATATATATATATATATATATATATATATATATATATATATATATATATATATATATATATATATATATATATATATAGACATATATGAGGTCATTGTGGTTCCCGTACAGCATATTAACAGTACGCTCTCAAGCACGAAAAAACGTTATGAAGCCCGGCTGCGGGCTTAGTAAGGCACCCATGTGTATATTATCAAAACGTGATTGTACGTGTGACAAAACGCTTAAATACGAATTTTAGGGTGGGCTCAATAATATACCTTTTATGTGTGCAGTATATACGGATAGGTTCTTGTCATTACGCTGCAGAAGTCGCTTTTATGTACATCTTGTTTGAATATACTAACGTGACCTTGTGGGCTACTTCGTATATACCAAATGAGTTCGAATTTGAAACATCGATTTATTTGTAAATTATTATGTTAAGAAATGGCCACATGATGCAATAAACAAAAATAGATATAAGATTTGTTTTAAGAAAGAAATGTCCAAAAATTAAACTATTGAAATGTAAATTGTTAATTTTTGAACTATTCCTTGGTAATTGTAAGATGCAATAAAATTTAGACTACAATCCGTTTGAAACCTGTTATTGCAGAAATAACATAAGAATATTGAAAATTCTACACAACCAATTTAAAGATATGTGTCTACCTGCGTAAGACGATTAAACAATAGACCTTTGCCTAATGCTTAAATTATTTCGATTGTATTGGATTGGGGGAATATTTAATTATTCGCAAAACTAATATATAAAATAGGAAACTATAGTATCAGATTTTTAGGATTATTTTTTTTCGGTTTGAAGTCCAGAGAAACAAACAATATTAAATATTAACCTAATGTTTTACTTTGTATCTCCCCTTACATGTGAGATAAGTTCCACGTAAATTTTATATTGTAGTTCAAAATTTCAATTTTAATGTTAAAATTCAGCGTACTTTCTTAAAGTAAAATTTTGCGTGAACTACTAATTTTGTATGTACCCAATAATTTTTCACTTTTAGGTTAAAATAATGTATGATTTCTGTTCAATTACCTTTAACAATCAAGACAATACATAAATGGTTTCTATTGGCTTAATTTGAATAAAAAATCTCTTATTCACGAACATTCCACCACAGATTACTATTATTGTTGCTGAAGGTTACAAGTTTGAAAGTATTTGCACTAATTTCAATGCTACATTTACAATGAACGTTATCCGCGGATTGGTGAACTACTTGGCCTGGTATTGTTAACGCAGGGTTTATTTCAAGTTGCATTAAATAATATTACAACTCAAACATAAACATTTACCCAATTTACGGTGTCTAAAAATCGCCCTTTTAATTTAAATGTGAAACATTTTATTCTCGGCCTTGTACGTTTATATTTAAAAGATTCTTGTTACGGTTCTACACGAGTACTTGTAAATTCATATTTTGTAACAATGTCTTTGTATATTCTAAATTTTTATAAAACATATAAGTACAGTCCTAGTTTCAAAAAAGTTTTTAAAAATTGAAATGCATTGGATTATACTGGGTTCCCCATATTAGACTATACAATTTAAAAGTCGAACAAAAACTTTCTAATCAAAGTAAATTAACTTTTTAATGGACTAATATGTAGCTTATTCTGTGGGATTTATGACTAAAGTAAATAACAATTCAAATTTTAAAGATCAAGGAGGCGCCTGCCTATAAACAACGACTAAGTGTTTCTGTCAAATATGCGTTATACGCAAACGATACAATTACTCCAGTTTAACAATTTTCATTGCATTATAAATTATTCGATTCAAGAGCGTGTGTTTTCTGTGGAAGTCTACATTAGAACTGGTTCATTTGAACAAGTTCGGCGTGCATTTCGACGGCAGTTTGGAACTAATAATAGGGGCGATGCACCAACACGCTTTACAATTGCGGCGTGGGTTCGTCATTGGCGTGAAAATGGCTCTGTGCAAAACATTAAAAAACCTGGACGTCGAAGAACGGTGCGTACGCCTGAAAATATTGAACGAGTGAGAGCTGCCTTTACAAGAAGTCCTAAGAGATCGGCTAATCGGCAATCACTTGCCCTAGGAATATCTAAGGAAAGTCTCCACAGAATTCAGCATAAAGATATAAAATTTCACCCCTATAAATATCAAATGGCGCATAACCTCAGTGATCTAGACAAAGGAGCGAGGGTGACATTTTATGAAGAATTTTTACATCAGCATCGTGGAGAAATTCATAATTTGCTAATGAGCGACGAAGCAAATTTTCATTTGGACGGTGTTGTTAACAAGCAAAACTTTAGATACTGGGGAGTAGAAAATCCTCACGAACTGTTTACCAAAAACCTCCACAGTCCAAAAGTCGTTGTTTGGTGCGGTGTAGCATCATTTGGAATTATCGGTCCCTATTTTTTTGAGGATGAAAATAACGTTCTGTTACAGTTAATTCCGAACGCTACATAAACATGTTGCAAACGTTTCTTATCCCAGAACTAATTAGACGAGGACTAAATGGCGCCATATTATTCCAGCAAGATGGAGCAACGGCTCACACAGCCAGAAACACTATGAGAATTTTGCGAGATTTTTTGACGGCCGTATAATTTCCCGATTTGGAAATTTGAATTGGCCCCGAGATCTCCTGATTTAACGGCCCCGATTTTTTCTCTGGGGATACCTAAAGCAAAAGTTTTTGCAAGTCGTCCCGCAACAATTCCGGAGCTGAAGGAGCAGATTCGAAATGAAATTGCAGGAATAAATGGAGATTTGCTTCGCCGAGTGATGATAAATTTTGAACTTAGAATTCAAAAATGCATTGAAGTCGAAGGAGGGCATTTGGAAGACATGATCTTTAAAACTTGAATCGTTATTTACTTTAGTCATAAATCCCAAAGAATAAGCTACATATTAGTCCATTAAAAAGTTAATTTACTTTGATTAGAAAGTTTTTATTCGACTTTTAAATTGTATAGTCCAAAATGGGGAACCCTGTATAAGCACCCATGCGTCTATTTGTCGAATATTAAGTCTCCACTCGAAGTAGATCAGATAATGTTGGATGTCATTCCTAACCAAACCGACCTTGTATTTTATCCATACAAATACTGAAATTATAAAAAATGTGGGCTTCATATTTCTAAAAGAAATTTGGACCTCGTATGGTTAAAAACGGTAGATACGTTCCATTAACCCTTAATTTCACCCCCTACTAAAAATGTCAAAAACCGCCCTGTGGTATCCACTCTTGTTCAATAAGGAACTTATCATCCAAATTTTAATCTCCTAATGGAATTAACCAGGATATCGACCTTTAACTCCATGTTTGACCCTCTTAAGGAGAGAATCTTTTTAAATCGATTCTTGTTTAACACCTCCACCATGTAAGCTCTCACACTTGAATATTTCATGTCTCTGAGTTGAATAGTTTGGCTATGGGTTGATGGGTGGATCAGTCAGTCAGTCAACTTTGTAATTCATATATAAAAATTATTAAAATCGTAATAATCTTAGTTTTCATAATAATATTACGAATTTGTTAAAAACAAGACGAATACTCATTTTTCGGTTACTATTCTAAAAATAGAATTAATCCATCTAAACAACTTTTAAAATATTAAAAGTGTAAGTAACGTATAAGTTATTTATGGGCAAAATCAGTGAGCTAAACTTTACTTCGGGTCACTAGTGAGTTACAGTTTTACTTGAATACGCAATGTTGTTTTTTAATTTTTTTAATTCCTTTCACTTTACTTTTCTTTAAAGACCACCTTACAAATTTATATATTTACTTATTTACATTATGTTGAATGTGAAATCAGATTTATTTTATAGATCATCTATTATGGGCATTTTCCTCATTGTATTGTTTTTTCTGCATTTTTTTCGCAATGTCAATTTAAAATAGATTTAATTTTTCACATATCCCATGGGCCATTTTCACTCACCGTGATATTTAAATGTGTTAATCTGATTCCCGGCGGTCGCCAGAAGGGTTGCCGTAGTACAAAGAATACAATGGCCATTGCATCAATCTTCATCTGTTAGACACACGTGGTAGTCAAATCAAACGGATTTACCAACGTTTTTTTTGTAAAATTTTGAAGATTCCTGCTTGGTATCGAGTATCAATATATGTATAAAATAATTGCCTTTGTATACAATATTCATCATGTTAGAATAGGTCAATTCATCGTAAAGGCAAGCACCGCTAATTTCTAGTATCAGCGCACTCTGAGACCCCAAATAAATGACTAAAAGCAAGAATATTAAGTTAAATTGCTGCCCTTGACATCAGAGTTGTTTGATCTTCTTGGGTTTGAACGTTCCAATTTCAAACCCTTGAAATTAATTTTTATACTATATTTGAAACTTCTCTGGAACAAACCTAAAATCAACTTTTTTGACATCCACTAAATCTGCCGTTTTGCAATAAATTATTATTAAATAAATCAACTAATACATAAATTTCATAAATTTATATTGTTCTGATAGAAACGAATGATAGGAAAGGGTTGAATAAAAACCTTAAACTATACGTGAGTTATTATATATAATTCACTTATAAAAGTTAGCCTGTTTATTCAAAATGTTCACAAGCTAAAAATATTTGTGCCGCTGCTCACTTATATAATAAACTATTATTACCTTTTGATTTATGAATTTCTAAAAAGAACTGAATTGGTATTCAATTGGTCCATTTTTTGGGCAATCACCATAACGATAAAAGATATAAGTTTATATTGTTATTCTATACAGTAGTATTAGTACAAAAATGAAATATAAACATATTAACACCGCATATCGTATATACGAAGTAGCCCATAAGGAGCCCGGACATAGCTGCCACTACTTGGGCTACAAAAGGTCACGTTAGTATATTCAGATAAGATGTATATAAAAGCGACCTCTGCTGCGTGATGACAAGAACCAATCTGGATATACTGCACATATAAAAAATACATTATGGAGCCCTAAAATTCGTATTTACGCGTTTTGTCACATGTACAATCAAATTTTGATGATATACACATGGGTACCTTAGGAATCCCGCAAGCTGCATTGCCGTTGACCTTGTATCGACAACAAGTGAGATGTAGTAACTCAGAAGATGGTACATATTTTTATTTTGTACTGACATTAGCATACGAGATGAATTTTTCATGCATCAATCTTTTAGATTTTTATATCTAGCAAATCAAACTCATACTTGATGTTACACTCGGTGACGGTGCATTGCAGTATCTTGTGGTGGTGAAAGTGAACATTTTACGTTACATAGTATGTTGTATGCTGCTACTGTGCTAATTCGTACACTGTGAAAAGGAAGAAAAACTACAAGCTATCGATGATCACGTGTCCGTGAATAAAACTTGATGAGCAACAAAATTCGTCCCAATCTGGTTCAGCCTGGTTGGCATAGTAACATTTTTCATACAAATCAGTTTGCAAAGTTTCAATGGAATTCTTATTACTTTCATCACCAGGAAATTACCTTTGTGTTTATATATCAACAGTATCTTTGCAAAATATTATTTTGTTGGCTTTTCCGTGTTTATCTAAAACGCTTTTACAGTTTCGTTCCTGAAATAACTGGATTGTGTGAATAACCGTCGCTTATAGACGAACCAAAGTATTGTACGTATTTAATGTATTTAATACAAATCTGGTAAAAATGTTGGTCCCAAATCATCTTATACAAAACTAAACCGATGTCAATTACATAATGATGACGATTTACACACTTTGCTGCTACTTTTGTTATTCCGCTACAATTTGATCAAATTGGAATTATTGATAAAGATTTGGAACCAAGCCAGTTGAAAAAGCAAAAACACAAATATTACGGCCCACAAGCGCGTTATTACATATTACAAATTATGTAAGAACATTTTTGGAAATGTGTTGTCATACTAGTTTGAAAGGTTTGTTAACTTTAATAATGTTTTATGTTGATAGAAGCTGAAGTTACCTATTTATAGTTGTCCTTTGCTTTAATGAATTAAGTCAATTAATTTATTAGCATATTAATTAAAAAATTTTTACTTGAATAACCGTTAAAGTAAATTATTTTATGTGACAAAAACTAAATGTTTGGAGAATTGTATGTTTCAATTTAACGTAATCTCCAAATACAAAAGTAATTATTTGAAATTCAATTCAATTTATTAAGAGTAGCGTTTTATCACTTTTACTGATCTATACAATTCAATTGTACATGATGTTGCGAATAATTAGTTATTGGTTTGTACAGTTTATTTTAAATAAAATCGATTTTACGGTTGAAGTCGCTAAATCTGTGAAATGGTATAGTAATTGTACTGTCTTTTTACTTGCACAGAACAAGTATAATCCCCAAATTAATTTCCGTGATGTATTTGATCAGGTTTTTTTGGTATCTATGTTAGTTTTTATGTTGCAACGATAACCTTCATTTATAGTAAAATTAAGGTTTTTGATCTTGACTATTGTTTACCGAATATTTTGGTTTTTCCTGTAATTAAATAGTTTAGAGCTCGTTTTTAATTTAAGTTAGTGTTCAGTACTGATTTCTTATGGTGAATATCTGGTTATGTCCTTTGGTGAATTTTCAAGATTCGTTTGATGTTCTTTGGCTATTATTACTGGTTTTCGAAATAATAAGCTTATATATGGGTTACACTTGGGTAAAAGGAAAATGATTGTTTGTTCATTATCTTGAATGTTTGTTTTTGAAATTGAGGTATTAATTTACCTAGTGTCTTATTTGCTACGCCAATTTAGGTCTCCCGATCGCAGTGGCGCTTGCCGAACAGTTGAGCCGGTGCATGGTGACAAGTAGTAAGAGAAGCTGTTGGTGTTAGATGAAGACATCAATGTATATACCACACGATCACTTCTTCCTTAAATGAATGAAAAATTTGATGGTTGAAATTTAACTAAGGTATAAGCAAAAAGTAACTTCATCAAGATATCATTTGAATTTGGAGTCAAGTCTATTATAACCCCAGAAAATTATAAGCCGTCATTTGACATTTGTTATTTTTATGTAATAATTTTTTGGCTGAATAATTTATTTTACCAGAACAAAAAATATTTCTAGTAGAAGCATATTTTGGAAATAGACAACAGTTAGACAATGTTAGTTGGCGACCCTTGCAAAAGCTGGTTTAAATGAATTTAGAGAAAGGTTTCCTAACGTTGAAGTATCAACAACGATTTTTTTTATAAAGTACGACGTACTGTAGCTGCTTTCACAGAATCTGGTAGTATAGCAGTCAGGGCAACAAATAATAGACCATGTGTGAGAACTGTGAAAGAAATTGCAGATGACCACAATCGACTGCACTGCAAAACGAACCCTCCACATCAATCCGAAGGCTGGCTCAAAAAGTGAATTTGAGTTACGGTACTTGCCTCACAATTCTAAAAAAAGATTTAAATATGCATCTGTACTAACTACAAATGTATCAAGGGCTGTTACCTCAACATTATAAAAGAATTTTACACCATAACGTTAATAACGTTAATTCACATGTAATGCGCTTATGGAGCGTTGATAATCCACGTTTTTTGGTAAAGCTTTTTGAATTACCCTACAATCGGTGTTTGGGTAGCGTGGCCTCGCTGGATATTTATCGGACCAATATTACTTGATGACGCAGTAAATGCCGAAAGATATCAAAAAACATTTTTTAAGAATTTCTGAATCAGCTCCATGACCATAAAATTCGACAAGGATACTTCCAATAAGATAACTAAAAGAAGGAATCACCGCCGTATGTAATGCAATAACGCCTGAATTACTGCAAAGTGTCCATGAAGATATTAAACGGTGTGTGAGGCCATGCTTGCAAGGAATTTTAGGCACCTCTTCTAAATGTGTGTAAACTGTAAATTTTCTAACTTTTAATTTATTTACAGGCTGATGTGAGGTTATGTGCGCCTAATATGAATTTGATAGTATACCCATTAACACAAAAGTGCTAATTTTCTTTTATTAATTTTGTTCTAAATGCTCTCTCGTTATAATTTTAATTTACTGTTTAGTAAATTTTCAAAATTTCCTTACAAGACAGCATTTTTTTAATTTAAAGGTCAATACACCATTGAAAAGTGTCAATAAGAGTTAATCATAATTTTCCGGTGTTATGGTACACATGACCTCAACATTCCACATTCCAAAGAGGTATCTTTGATGGAGTTGCTGTTTGTTTGTACTGTGTAATGGTTTAATTATTATACAAAAGTTTAATAACTTTGCACCTATTCACACTTAAAAACTTTAAAAAAGGAAATAAAAAATGTAATAACCTAAAATATTTCTCATCTGTAGAAATGAAGTATCTTTTAAATCAAGTTAGTATGCACAGGTAGCATGCAATAATTTGTTTTCTACTGATGCAATAAACGATAACTTTGACACTAAAAATGATGAAAAAGTATTCGTTTTTTGAATAAACGTAAAAAACATTTGGCACTAACTTTGTGATGTTCCTGAATATCCTTACCATAAATTATCCTAGCAAATAATTCCTATCAAAACTTGATTCCTATTTCCTTCTACAACTGTAATATCATTGTCAATAAATGTTATCAGTTGCACACTCCTTTTCCACTCCATACAAAATTTATCTATAAATTTCAGACCGTCTACCTTTCCCCACAGAACCCTAACTCCGTTCCTCCCTATCCTATCCTGGCCACACCCATCCTTAATCCCACTATGCATTTATGCATATATGCCTCTTCCTCTTTTCCTTCCAAAAACACTTCTATTAATATTTCTGATATTATTAGTATTATTATCCTGAGTTTTCAGAATCTTAAAGCATTATCCTGATCACTGCCATTGCTAATATCATTATTACAAATTATTATAACCTGCCTGTTAAATTAAATTCAACGATCCCTGGTATCCTGGCTATTAGTCCCCATTGTGAACAAACAGTGACCTTTTGCACGGTCTTCTTGGAGCTTACACCCCGAGAGGAGAGACGTTTTTATTACCGACGGTGGTGAAATCCACGGATAAATAGTAACTATTTGTATAAATTATGATCCTCTCAACTACGACAATCACGGTTATCCTTAGTACGTTCATGTCGGAGTAATACTACCGCACGAGGAGTGCCAATAAGGACCAATACCAAAGCATACTCCGTATTTCAACACCTGTCTGCTTCATTCTGTTATCCTCCTTTCCTCGTGATTTACATAACCTGCCTTTATCCCCACCACCACCATCTACACCTACTGAGTCCCCTCAAACTAGAACATACGACTACATTCCAAAAGGAACCCTCATTAAAACCAACATCCATCAGATCAACATATTCATTGTACAAAATTGATCATTTACAGTTCATCTTGCATCACTCTCAAAAGTGCCATTCATATGTCACAAACATTTTAATATCGCCGGTAATTGTATTCAGTTCATTCAATTAATATTCCAGTAATTACAAACCTGCTTGATATTAACCCGAACTGTATACCTAAATATTCAAGAACAGACTCATATTCCATCTACTATTTTCATGGCAAAAGAATTCTAGTTGTAAATAAAAACATATTAATGACTCTGTCCCGGTAACTAGTACCATCAGATAAAACCCTACTCATTATTAAAGCACTAGTTAAACTTTTCATCAGCCGTTAACACGACCTTTACATGCTTACAGCATTACAATCACGTTGTATTTTAATTCCATATTTAAATAGAACACAGCAAGACTTACCTGTAATAAGTTTTATAATCCTATATTCCATCTCGAACAAGAGGTCACTACGCCCTGTTTAGTAATCGCATTAATTAATCATCCACTTCCGCAATAAACAAATTTACGGTTAATATACACGGGCATAAATTTGCACTAATTACGGTATAAGACGCCAACCTGAGAGAGGACACTCCTAGGTTATAAAACTCAGGGCACTCCGACCATAGGCGGAGTGTAATTAATTGGACCATCTCAAGGGAGATTATGAATAATTTAAGTTTTGTTATTTTCTGTGCTTCAGTGGAATATTAGTAATTCTATTTCGTTTTCTCCAGGATTGTTTATTGTATTTCTAAATCATTAATGTAAATAAATTGTTACAAATTATTATATTTTCTATTAGCAAGCCAGTTCATACCAATGTAGTGCAGGTTGCGAACTTCCCTGAGAGTACAAAAAGAGGACAAAGTATCAATATTTGAATGTGTAGAGCTGAAGGGCAATACAACATTTAGATAGCGCCTATTTTGTGAAAAATGACATTAGCTTCATTTTTGCAGTTTGGCATTTGAACTCTCAGGCTACTGTAATTTCCAAATTTCTAAATATTTGAAAATTAAGTAAGAAATGTCAAATGAAATATTATGATATATCAGGGTTAGTATTAAAAAAGCTGTACAGTACAATCTCGATAGTCCGACACTCTTTAGTCCGGCACGTTTTATAATCCAACAACGTCTTGCCGCAATATCCCTCGTGAGTGCGAGAGAGAGATAGAGAACGCACTCTACACGGGCTGTGAGCGGCGAAAATGACTCATCTCTCCTGTCAAAACTTGAACTCAAATCTACTGTTAGCTTTTATTGCGTTTTTGCAGTAGTATACGGTTGCTTATGTTGTTTACGTTTAGTTTTCAGGGATTGTGTAACCTGAATTGTGATTGATTATTTGATTGTGTAACCTGTGTCCACAATTTTTTTTTTAACCCATTTAAATCGTGTTTACTTCGTTTTGCACTTATCTGAAAGGTTATTTAGTATTTTTATAATGGTACCTCCAGTGATCCATAATCTTCTATAAACCGACAGGGTCCTGGTCCTATACGTGTCGGATTATCAGACTGTACTGCACACACTTCGGTTGCGAAGGTCATTGTTTACCTCGCATACTACATGCT
>JARFJB010002428.1:1742500-1882500 GCA_036346205.1 Vesta saturnalis | reverse complement strand
TGTCGTGTGTGTTGTGTGTGTTGTGTGTTTGTGTGTGTGTGTGTGCGTGTGTGTCGTGTGTGCGTGTGTGCGTGTGTGTGTGCGTGTATGCGTGTGGTGGTACGTGTGTGCGTTGTGCGTGTGTGTGCGTGCTGTGTATGTGTGCGTGCCTGCTGTGTGCGTGTGTCGTGTGTCGTGTCGTGTTGTGCGTGTGTCTGTGTTGTGTTCGTGTGTGTGTACGTGTGTTGTGTGTGTGTGTGTGTGTGGTGTGTGTGTGTGTGTGTGTGTGTGTGTGCGTGTGTACGGTGCGTGTGCGTTGCGTGTCGTGTGTGTTCGTGGTGTGTTGGTTGTGTGTTGCTGTGTGTGTGTGTGTGTGTGTGTGTTGTGCTGTGTGGTGTGTGTGTGTGGTGTGTGTGGTGTGTGAGTGTGTGTTGTGTGTGTGTGTGGTGGTGTTGCTTGCGTGTGCGTGTGTGTTCGTGTGCGTGTGCGTGTGCAGGGTGCGTGCTGCGTTGCGTGTGCGTGTGCGTGTGCGTGTGCGAGTGCGTATGTGGTCCTGAACCCTTTCGCATTTTGTAAACCACATAACACATTTTTGGCCCACTTGGTATAGCTTCATTTCGTTATTTGATGGAACGATCACTGGAGATATATTTAAATTCATAAAGCATTCGAAGGTGTTATCACTTATTGGTTTGGAATCGGTTCGCACATGGAAGCAGCTACCAATTCCTGTGTAGTTAATCGTTGGAGGGCATGTATCGGACCCAGCAGGTTGCATATCCTCTATAGCAAGGTTTTTATCTACGTATCACATCTTAAGATCAGAGATATAACTTATTTTACTTAACATGCGCTTGCCCCACAATTCGTAACCCAACATCTGGCCCTCATAATCAATCTTCGCTGTAAGAAATCAATTAGATAGGGTGTGCTTCATTCTCTTTCCACCGTAACAAGATTGTTGCTGAATATTTTACATATGTTGCTGCATGTTACCCTTCGGAAAGAAGGGTAATTATTGGAAAGAAATTTACGAACTTGTTTCAAAGTGATGTGAAACACCCTTCACATACGATTGACACCTGCAATGAAGCACTGTTGATTTATTAATAGCATTAATACGTATTATACTCATCTCATTTGTCATGTTGTTAAATCTAAACATTCATTAATCATAATTTTTAGCAATTATCCTAACAAAACGTACGAGCTTATAGTTAATGCACTGTAAAATATTTTTGCTTGTGACTAATACCTGCAGCCAATTTTTTTTGATTAATAGCTCTAGGACTTTTTATACACGCTTGTTGCTAACATATTGTTCTTCACATCTCTATAACATAGCTGAGACTCGCTTAACCTATACTGTACCTCAATGTTTTAAGTACGCAATGATCATAAATTGGTTGTGGATAAATGCATGCATTTGATTTAAACATAGAATTACGATCCTGTGGAAGCGCAGACTGTATTCATTCATTCATTTTTTATTAGCTTATGTGATGGGCTGCGCAAGGTACCGATTACACTATGTAAGAAATTGTTGTTATTACAATACATAGGTGTAAATATCATAGGATCCTACATTGATTTTATGAAAGCTTGAGTTGCCTTATTCTTTCGGCTGTCCTATCCTCAAAAATCACAGCGCTGGCTTGCTTTCCCTCGCGCTTCAGCTGCTCTTTTTTAGAAAACCTGTTCCTTTTCAAAATAAATATATTGCATTTTCCGTTGAGTTTTGTTTAGAATTTAATAACAAAAAAACCGAACCCGTACCCATCGGCTTCCCGGCTTGAAACTGATCTGCGGATTAGTGTACGACGTGATGACGTCACACAACATGACGCCCAACGACTATAATTTTCTTTGTTGTTAATTTTCTGATTTCAACATATTCTTTCAATTCAATAAATGTATACAGAAAGTAGATAGTTTTCTTTAACACTCTAATAAGAGTAACTATAAATACTTTATGGTACCAAAATGCATTGTATTAATTTCTGCACACATTGTTATTAGATATAATTTAATTGCTTTTCACCATATTTTACTTAACCATTTATAACAATGAAAATCGATCGGTTAAAGTCGGACGAATTAAGCTATGAACTACAAATGTAGCTACTAAAATATGATGCGACTGATCAATAACCACAAGAAGAATTAAATGCATGCACAAATAACCTTTTGGAAATTCAAGCACTCTCTGCACAGTTTCACAACCAAAACCAAGTACTTTAAGTAAACACGCTACTGATTCACATTTTTGACCGCATCAAGCTCATTAAAAAGAATGAAGAATATATTGATAAAATAAACCCAATAATACTAGCGTCAAGGACAAGGGTAGAGAAAGATTGTCCCCAAGAAGTTCATGAGAGAGACGAATCACGGTTCGAGATTTCTACAAAAAACCTTTACAAGTAGCAGCTACTTTCAAGTAACCTTATAACGATAACAGACCATTCAAATTGGCACTGATAAATTTACAGCACTCATGGACCCAGGCGCTAGTCAAACTATTATAGGTCACGCAGGTTTCTTTCTAATCGACAAGTATGACTTAGAAATATCACGATCTAATTCTCAAATTCAAAATAAATAGTTAGCAGGACTCTCAAGTTACCCATCACATTAGAGGGACGAACAAAATTATTACAAACATTGCTACTGATTCTATTCTGATATTATTTTATGAATTGATTTTGTTGCGAATTTGGCATAAAATCTGACTTTAGTAATGATAGTTATACCACACCGTATTCATTATGCTCATTAACGGCGATACGCAGCAGCAGACTTAGATGACTTGCAAAAGCAAAGTTTAGCAAAGGTAATCCAACACATTCAAATGGAAATTGGCGGTGAAGAAATAGGAAAAACGCAGAAAGTGACTCACCATATTCATACCTGTGATGCCATGCCGATAAAACAACGTTATCATCAAATGTCTTCTATTATGTTAGAGCATTTAAACAAAGAAATTGACAACATTCTGTCCTCCGGAGTTATACTACCCTAGACACCGGCCTGGTGTTCTCCGATAGTGATGGTTAAAAAGAAAACTGGAGAGTATAGACTATGCTTTGATGGGCGCAAGTTAAACTCAATAACCAATCATGACGCATTTCCTTTGCCATATGTACGTATTAGATAGATTACGAGATGCTATAGTCTGTACTATAGTTCAAATTCAGCACGGCCAGCATAGGGCAATGTATTTCTTATGGGGAAATTTTGCACAGCGTTGTCACTTTTCTTTTACCTGAGGCGCTATTCTCACCGACACTTTTAAGGTATACTTAGAGCTAAGTAAAACTTAAGTGGTATATAGAAATAATTATTACAATAATTCTTTCTACGGTAATTAAGTTTTACTTAGCTTTAATAGCTTAAAAATGTAGGTGCAAACGGCCTTAAAATAATTAAACATGAAATCAGATAATGCAAACATTTATCCTACTCCCGCGATAATACCTACGATGAAGCAACTAAATTGTACATTTATAACTTGGTTATAAAATAAATAAATTAGTAATAAATACAATTTGTGTACCTACTTACTAAAGTCACTTTTCAGATATTTTGGAAAAAAAACAAAATAAATAAAGTATAATAAAAATTCATTTAACTCAAAATGTCGTTTTTATATGATTTTAATTATTATAATTAAAAACAAAATCGGTGTTTACCATGCAGTTGACGTACCGCATTTAATACCTTCATTTAAGCCCAAGCTAAGAGGATTATATATATATATATATATATATATATATATATATATATATATCACAAAAGTGAAAGTTTTGTGTGTAAATAGAATCCGGTTGAGGCGTACGTTTGGCAATACAGCAATAAGTGAAATGCTGAATTTGAAGTATGGTAAAGGCTGTAGGTACATATCGACCAGCGTCTTAAAAAAAGCTTTTTGGCAGACTCCATTAGATAAGGAGTCAGTAGAAGAAACAGCGTTTGCAGTACCAAGACGCGGTCTTTTCGAATTTAGTGTACTACCTTTTGGACTGCACAACGCCTCCCAAACACTACAGCGGTTAATGTGAAATATTTGGGCCAGAGTTGGAAACAAATGTGCAAGTTTATCTGTAGCACATTGCATTAATTAGCAAAACATTTTCCTAGCATATGTCACTACTGAAAGAAGTATGCAAAAGAATAAAAGCCAGTAGACTCACAATAAACTTTGAAAAATGTCAATTTTCCAAGTCATCGCTCACTTACTTAGGGTATGTAGTGGACAAAAACGGCTTGCACAAAAAGTGAGCACTATAGTTAAAGTTACGATACCCCGGACGACAACCCATAAATTGGACTCCTATAGCAGAAGAATTTTTTTCAAAAACCAAAGCAACCTTTGATATCAGCACCGATATTATCCAGTCCAGATGTTAGTACAACAATTAAAGTACAGACTGACGCTAGTGATGTAGACTCAGGAGCAGTTTTAACACAGGGAGATGGTGACGAATTAAAAGTGATAGCATGTGCCAGACGTACCTTAGGCAAATGCGAACGAAATTATTCGCCAACAGAAAAGGACTGTTTAGCTGTACTATTTGGCATTCAAGTAGACCTAAAATGACACTTTTTTTATAAAGCCGAGCGTAATCGAGGCTGGCAATTAGAGATGAAATAAAAAAAGTCACTTTAGCTCCACTTAAACGAGGTTCTATCATTAACCTGGATTTGTATAGGTTGCTTTGGAAAATGTTAGACGTACGTAGCTATAGATTACGCAAAATAAAACACTAATATAAATTAAAAAAGTTGAGGTTACTAGAAACTGGAATAGTTTTCCAAATTTGTCACTTTACAGCCGCTGGTGAGCGGCGCTGAAGTTTTTAAGCGCTGCTCGAGAATGACAACAACAAAATGACAATTTAGTATCTTGTATTGCGTCACTAAATGTCATGTTTGCTGACGTTTGAAGAAAAAATTATATTACTTGATCATGCCAATAGTTCGAGTCATAAAACTAAGGTTCTTGTTGCTTTTGATGGTTCATCCAAGGCATCTACAGAATATTGTTTGAGTGATGTCTTGAAAATTGGACCAATAATTCAAAGCGATTTGTTTTTCCGTTAGTCAGATTTAGGAAACATGAAATAGCTATTTCAGCAGACATGGCTACATGTATGGTATGATTGATGTGTGAAAATGTACAGCGATCAAATCCTCTTTCTAAATCAGGGCATTTTAAGTTGAGTACTTTTATCTATGGTACAAGTGCAGTTTCATACCTGACAACTTGTGGTCTTCTTGAAAGAACACATGATACTAAAACCAAATTGGCAGACGTTAGTGATACAAATAACTTTACTTTTCTGCATGAGCTTATACTGTTAGTGAAGCCAATACAATAGCAAATTAAATGTTCACTCGCGATAAGTATTGTATCTGAGCAAATGGAAATCAACTAGTTTAGATTTTTTTAACCATTTATCAAAAGGTGAAGATGAAAATTTATTATATTACTGATATTAGTAGTATCACAAAAACGGTTGATATGTTTTGGAAGGCATCAAATCATTAGTTAGAATATGCGTTAAGCGTTCCTAACTGTTATTCAAAATGAACAAAACGATATATACATTCAATTACTTGAAAAATATCTAATCCATTCGGTTTAGTAGGACCTAGAATGGCTTACGCAAAACTGTTTTGTTCCAAATCCGGCGCCATCCCATTAGGTTTTTTAACTTTGGTCGTAGTTTTTAAAAATAATTAATTCTCTTAAATAATACTAATATTCCACGGCAAGCAATAAACGAATAATTACTGTCAGATGGACATGTAAAACTTCATGGCAGATAGATGTTAAAAGGCATATAGATGCCAACCTTCCAAAGCTGCCTCTTGTTATAAAATACCGATAACGTAATCTGAGAATTTTCAATCCTATTTAACTAATTTTTACACTTAGTTTGCTATGTAGATAGAAATTTTATTAAGATAACTTATGTAAAGTCAAATTTTCTTTAATAAGTACGCTTGCACATTTTCTTATTACATTAATCGTTATTCAGATACTAATTTACGCCAGCGCCCACATCCACGCACAGGCACAGGGACAAAAAGAATAATTTCTAAGATAGACATTTAAAACTTCATGACAGATCGACGTTAAAAGACATATAGATTCTAACCTTCCAAAGCTGGCCGCTGTTATAAAATACTGATAACACAATTTGAGCATTTTCAATCCTATTTAATTAATTTGCAGACATAGATTTATAGAAAGAAATTTTATAAAGAAAACTTATGTAAAATGTAATTTTCTTTAAAAAATATACCTACACATTTTCTTATAGTATTAATCGTTATTCAGATACTTGCTCACCCCGGCGCCCGCGCCCACGCGAACACGCACGCACATACATATACACACACCCACACCCATCCGCACACACACATACACACAAGCACCCGCACTAGGGTTGGGGACGTGAATGACCTGTACGATCCTGTTTTTTTGGGATTGTATAACTCCATGAGTATGAAGATGACTTCATGTACTGAAAGAGCAATGTCCGAAGAAGACGACTTAAAACAATATTCATACCATGCAAAGGTTGCAAAGAAGTCTCGTAAATCACTCCATCTAGCTGACTTAAAACACCTAAAGGTTGTATTAGAGTTGCGAACAATAGGGGAATTAGGGACAGTAGCAATTATTTCTATTAAACGGGGAAAAGAACGGAAGTTTTATAAACAGGTGGGTTTGATGTAAGAAAGAGATCTGCAAGATGTGGAATATGGCTAGGGTTATCAGGGATTCTGGTGGGTTCAGAAATTATTTGTGTGAGATCACAAGCAATAACAAGTGTTTATGCACTGTGACCAGCTGGATTAGTAGTAGATGAAAATTGAAGCCAATTAGAGATATGAACATTGAAATCTCCTACAATTGAGATATCGCAAGATGGACAGAAGATAGTCAACTTTCAAACTAAGGTAATCGAAGTTGAAAGTTACTGCCATTAAGGGACCTATGAATGCAACAGTAAAATTTCACAAATTTAGGACCAGAATGTTTAAGCCAAATCACGTGGAATTTTTTATTTTCCCAGGAAGAAATCCTCTTGCAAGCAATACTGTCGTTGATATAGGAATATACGCCTCCTTTATATCGAAAGTTGGAGTGATTTTTGTATTGGGCATATTGCAAGTCGTGTGAATCGGAGCTTTCAGAGCAGACTTGTGTTTCATATAGAAACAAAATGTCAGGTTGTAATTGTTCAAGATGTTGGTGAACAGCATTAAGATTAGACCTGATACCGCGGATGTTGCCCTCCCGGACATCCGAATGGGGCAAAATTTTAGGTCCGGCATTTACTACTTTAGAAACCGCAGCCATCTTTTTTGTAACTTTTAATTTTGGACTTTCAATCTGATAGGAAAACAGCTAGGGTGAGAAGGAAGAATAAGGCTGAGAATAAATTAAGGATGAAGAAAAGGTGACCCAAAGTCGATTAAGGTCTCTCATATCCGGACATGAAGCTTTAATGGACGGACATACCTTATCAATAAAGATACACAACTTGTTAGCGGCATCAGGATTGCTGACTAAGAAAAGACGGTCTGGTGCCCATAAATTATAGACTTGGTCTGTAAGTACAATTTAATATTACCGTTGTACCCAAAATTCCAAGCTAACATTACAGGAGAAAACGGAAGTGGCAGTGAAAAAGGAAATTTGTCCGTTAGTAAAAAGGTAAGTTAGTTTAATGCTAAAATACAACACAAAAGGCAGACGAGCGTTAATATTAATCAGCAGAAATCTCTTTTAAGAAAGGAAAGGTTCAAATTGATCAGAAATGCTTTGAGTGGCTTTCACATGCAAAAAGTGAAAAGATACGCAGATCAGGTCCATTGGTAAAGGCCAAAGCTAAAGAATTGGCCGAAAAACTGAACTATGGCAACTTTAGTGCATCAACAGGATGGCTTGAGAAATGGAGGAAACGACATAACATCAGTTTTAGTTGCGGGTGAATCAGTTGACGTAAATCAAGAGGATGTTGATTAATTCATAAAAATGCTCCCTCTTATATTACTAACCGCCCAGAAGATATCTACAACGCCGATGAAAGTGGTTTATACTTTCGTGTCCTACCCCATAAAACGTTGGCCTTAGATTGAAAAATGTGTTGGTGGAAAACTTTCCAAAGAGAGACTTACCATATTATTTTGTGCGAACAAGGCGGGAAAGGAAGAGAAAATGTTAATTATAGGAAAATCAGCTAGACCTCAAACGTTTTTCTCAAAGATTTGCCAGTCATTTGGAAATCAAACCTCATAGTTTGCATGACTCGAGATATAATATGGAAATGGTTAGCCCAATTCAATCGGAAAATGAAAAGAGAAGATAATTCAGTTCTTGGATATTGCAGGTTCACATCCAGGTGAGATGAATTTGAAGAATATCAAACTTATCTTTCTTCCACCTAACACCACTTCAGTGTGTCATACACCAGATCAACGGATTATCCAAGACTTCAAGTTTTATGAAAGAAGTTCAATCCTGAAGCACTTTTCATAAAATCAGCATGGAATAGCATTATTCCTAACACAATTCATTATTGCTTTAGTAAAGCAGGTTTTAGAAAAATAATCAAGAAATTATTCAAAACTGGGAATCAGAAGACGATGTACCCTTAAAGACACTGGCAGATTTTTTGTGTAATGTTGCAGATATACGGAAGATACAGGTTGAGCAGTTAAACCATGTGGACTTCGCTATCATGGATAAACTCATTCCCAGCGAAGAGATACTCCATAAAGGTAATGAAGCCGACATTCAAATGCAACAAATTGAAAATGAAGATGACAAAATGATTTCGGACGCCGAAAGAAAATCATACAATGACGCTCTAATTGCAATAGGAAAATTAAAGAGATTTGCAATAGATGATCGTACAGTCTTTCGTCAACTAAAAAATACAGAAAGTCATTATGAAAATTATATATTAAAACAAAAAACGCAAAGACCTGATATTCCAAAATTTCGGATTTTTTCAAATAAGTTTAAATTTTTTATATTCTTTATCAAACATACATGGTGTTTCATTTTATGATGCATTAGTGTTTTCTTATTTTTTAATTACTTATAACAAAGTTACAATTAAGTCATATTATGTTATCAGAATTGATATATACTTTTTTGCACGATTGAGCTTTTTCGTTTATCTACCATATCTGTTTCCAAGACAGTAGGATATGTTTACTGATTGCGAGGCCCAACTCGTCGGTAAGTATTTTACTTACCTACCTCGTTTACTTACCAACGTAAAATTATGTAGGTATCCTATACTTCACAACAGCAAGAAAAGAAAATTGCACATTTCTGTTTAAAACGTCACTTTTGACTTTTCGTTTATTTAGTAGAAATTAAATAATTGCAATTGTGGTAAATTTAATACAATCGTGTAAAAAACAGTATGAGCAATGAGCATCACGACCATTAAGGGTTGTATCGGTCTCCGGCCAAATTGGAGGCTTCGCTATCGCTCAGCCTGCAAACATGGCCGTCGACCGGTAAACGTTTCTTACTGTTCTTGATCCTCAATATACTATAATGGTTTTCATTTGAAAATAATTACATATAAAAATATATTATCTTATATTATTTCGGCGGATGTTTTCAGTTGGTTTTTCCCGTTAGCGGATACCTCCAACAAGCGGGCAATAACGTTAGAACCATTGGTGTCCGCCTGTGGGAGGTTTCACTGTAGTTGATTTTATTCGGAAAACTAATATTAATGTCTATTTCATCCTAATTAATGAAATGAATTCATTAAGCTTTCTATCAACAAATAATAATAGTATGACTTTGAATGATATCCTAACGCATGCTTGTCATCCCCTCTAATGATGCTAGTTTTACAAATCACAACATAAAACAGTTTTACAGCGTAGCACACAACAGATGATATCAAATACCACACAACTTTCATTTACTACATTTCAGAAATATACGGAAGAATATACAAAATCTAAATTTCTTTACTTACCAGCTCATACAAGTATGTATTCATGTATATATAATATAACGACAATATTATTTCAAAGATATCATAATACCATCTCAACGATATTATTTTACTTTGAGAAATAATCTTTACATGTACCTTTCATGTCAATCTGTAAGCTATCTTCCAACATTTATTCATATTCCGTAGACGACTAAGGGTCCCTTCTTATTATCAATTCTTAGAACTAACTGCAGATGAAATTTCAGATAATATTAAAAAGTAATTGAATTTTTAATTAAAAATTGATTTTTTAACATATATTATTTAGTTAAAAAGAAAATTCACGAAAAACCATTTTCCAAATAAAAAAGATTCGTAAATTAGCTAAGGGCAATAATTATGTTTTAATTGAATTTTTATTAAAAGAGTTCCCTGTAGTCGATATTAAAAGAACATAATACAAAATTTGATTTACGTATAAAAATGCTTAAGGGCTAATTGCTTTTAAGTAATTTAAAACTTAGTTTTATCTAAAGTAGGTAGTTTAGTCTTCAAATGTGAACTTATCTGGAATTTATGGAAATCGGAAATTTACTTTCAGATGGGATATAGGAGAGCTCGTAAATGTAGTGTAATAAGAGTAGGCATAGTTTCGTACTGTTAACGGATTCTTATCTAAAATAGAATGGTTATATGTTTTACCCTTTGTAATTGTATTCTTACTACTATTCAACTTGAACTAAAAATTTGTAATTCTACACGCTAAGGTGATACAAAGGGTGGATCGAATTTCTTTTATATCATGCACTAGCGTGGAGCTTCGCTCCACGCTATGGTCATACATAACACACCTTAATAACCGTTTACGATATTTATTTAAAGGTAAAATTTTTCTTATAAAAAATATAAAACATAGCGGATGCCCTATTTAAAAATATAAATCTTAAAAATTTCAAAATTCGGGAAAATCAAAATCATGAATGAATCGAATGTGCCTATTTTATTGGTCTAAAACCATCTTCGCATTATTGCCTTTCTAATGAAACCTTCTTTGAGCACGTCGATTGGATGGTTTCAAAGTCTATAACGGACATAGGTAGAAACAGTTTTTGTGTTTATAGATATAGATTACAAGGAACCGTAATATTTTACTATCTACAATAAATAATTTGCAAAAATACCGAAAATAAAACTATGGAAAATCCAAGTAAAACATTTTTTATTTTGTCTTCTAATCGATAGTTTATTACCTACAGGAGTTGTGTTAAAACGTTCATACATTGCACTAGAAACCAGAAAAGTAACAGTTGTAATTGACAAATTAAGAGTAGTTTGTCACATGAGGGAGATAATAGCACAGTACTTAGTTTTTTTTAATAAAACACGTTATTTACTTTTTCCATTATTCTATATAGTACATAATAAATTTTGGGTCAGAGTAAAATATTTCGATCTTACAGGCAGTGTTCGCAATTTTACTTAAACCTGTACTACACAGATGATGATTATATAATAGTGGTTTATTGCGTGGGTCAAATTTGGATATCTTCAGAGTCATTTAATGTCTTTAATGGAACACAACATACATTTCAATTTTTCTGTGTTAACGTTCCTCAGATGTTGTTGAGGGTATTTACACAGTTAAATTATTATTTATTAAGGTATCTGGTGTTGTTACTCAGTTACGGTGCTCAAAAAAATTCTGTTTAATTTTACAGATCGCAAATGAAAAAACAATATTGTGTAAAATTATTCAATTCGGTGATAAAATAGCTTACCAAAAAAAAACAGCGTTAAGATGAAAGAAAAAGTTTTCTGACAAGATTTTTGAGTTAGAGTAAGCATCAAAGTTTGATTGTTGGCAATTAGAGTTTATTCAACCAAAACCACTGATCAAAGGTATCAAGAGAAAGACTTTTGCAATCGTTCGATTGCCTGCAAGGGCATTTTTGTATTCTTCACGGATGAGGCAATAGTATACACAAATGGAACAGTAAGGTCAAATACGTTCAGTTTTTAAACAATAACTGTAATGAAGGTAGACGCGGAAGAATGATCCGACTAAATTGGTCCCTCAAACTCACAAAAATAAGCAACATTTCGTTCTATAGGTGGCTTATTAACGAACAACCCCACGTTTTACAAAGTCTTAAACGAACTTGGATGAGTGGAACTGGTAGGTTGGGTGTGGACGTAGACGTGGACGTGGGTGTGGGTGTGGGTGTGGGTGTGGGTTTGGGTGTGGGTGTGGGTTTGGGTGTGGGTGACTGTGTGTGTGTGTGTGTGTGTGTGTGTGTGTGTGTGTGTGTGTGTGTGTGTGTGTGTGTGTGTGTGTGTGTGTGTGTGTGTGTGTGTGTGTGTGTGTGTGTGTGTGTGTGTGCGTGCGGGCGTACGTGCGTGCGTTCGTTTGTGTGTGAATGTGTGAGTGTGTGAGTGTGTGAGTGTGAGTCTGTGAGTGTGTGAGTGTGTGTGTGTGAGGTGTGAGTGTGAGTGTGTGGGTGTGAGTGTGTGGTGTGAGTGTGTGGTGTGTGAGTGTGTGAGTGTGTGAGTGTGTGAGTGTGTGAGTGTGTGAGTGTGGAGTGTGTGTGTGTGTGTGTGTGTGTGTGTGAGTGTGTGAGTGTGTGTGTGTGTGAGTGTGAGTGTGGTGTGAGTGTGAGTGTGAGTGTGTGGTGTGTGTGATGTGTGTTTGTGTTTGTGTTTGTGTTTGTGTGTGTGTGTGTGTGTGTGGTGTGTGGTGTGCGTGCGTGCGCGTGTGTGTGTGCGTGTCTGCGTGAGTGCGTGTGCGCGCTGTGTGCGTGTGTCGTGTCTGCTGTATGCGTTGTGTGCTGTGTGCGTGTGTGTCGTGGTGTGGCGTGTGGTGTATGCGTGTGTGTGCGTGTGTGCGTGTGTGCGTGTCGTGTGTCGTGTGTCGTGTGTGCGTGTGTGTGTGTGCGTGTGTGCGTGTGTGTGTGTGCGTGTGTGCGTGTGTGCTGTGCGTGTGTGCGTGTGTGTGTGTGTGGCGTGTGTGCGTGTGTGCGTGTGTGCGTGTGTGCGTGTGTGCGTGTCGTGTGTGCGTGTGTGCGTGTGTGCTGTGTGCGTGTGCGTGTGTCGTGTGCTGTGCTGTGTGTGCGTGTGTGCGTGTGTGCGTGTGTGCGTGTGTGCGTGAGTGCGTGTGTGCGCGTACGCGCTTGTGCTTGTGCTTGTGTGAATATGCGAAATGAGCCACTATTAGTCTAATGATCAGAATATGTATGTTTCTGGGATATCGAATGTAACTGATACCTTTGAAACAATTTTTTAAGTACTCCGATATATACATCTTCATAACAACGTATTCAAAAGACCGCTCCGAAGTTCGTTTTCTAAACTTGGACTCATGCCTTAAAAATTGCATACTATTGTACGGGGTGGCCAACTAAGAATGAGAGGTACTGTATCTGGGAAACTATACATCGTAGAGGCTTGTGGAAAAACAGTTATTACTAAAACGGCCAATACAAAAACTTGGAAAATATTTTCATGTTTCTGAAATGGCCGCTAGGGGGCGTAACTGCAATCTTGAATCTAAAAAAGTGATTTTTCTGTGAATTCTGCTATATTAACCTAATAAAAAAATAATTGATCTTCGAAGTCGAGGATAATCTGATTTTATTTTGTTTGGCACGTTTTGGGGGGCACGTGGTGGGGGGATTTAAAGGTTTCCTTAAATCACCCCCCGTATCTTCGAAACGGCTAATGCGATTTTAACAAGTTTGGGCGCGTTGAAAAGAGCTTTTCTTGGGATACAAATGTTATAATAATTGAAGTTTTGTTAGTTTCACATGTCGTCGCTAAAGGGCTTTGTTCGAAATTCCGACAGAAACGGTTAATTTTCGCAAAAAACTTAAATGCATTGGTATGACTTTTTTTCATTGACAAGTAGCTAAATGATGCCTAAACAAGCTCGCGAAAACCGCATCCCGATATCTTGTTCCTAACCTAAAATATCGGCCAAAGAAAGCTTTATATGAAAATTCCTTAAATGCTTATTTTTTTTTAACTATATTTTTCTGGAATTGTTTCTATTGTGTAAGTTGTGGCCGTAAAAAGGACCGATTTAAAGAAGGAAGGTTTTTAATACCACCGTAAATGCTCGAAATGCTGACCATCACTCTGTGCATTGCTGAGGCCTCTTATGGGTAGACAAAACTGCAACTTCAATTTCGGCTCTGAATAGATTACCTAGAAATTGCGATTTTAAATGTTTGTAAATTTATTCACCAGAATAAAATCACCATTTTTGAAATTAGGACGGGCAAGTAAGCAATGCTAGAAGTTATAAGAAAGGCCTATTTTTTGCTTGTTTAAATGCATATTCACTATGGATATATACGAAAAATACAATTAAAGAAGCAGGCAATGGAAACAGATACCTAAACAAAACATACATAATCCTCAAATTGTCAATAGTTGTCAATACCTTCGCGTTACTTTGAGCAATTTTTGTGCTTTCAAAATGCGTTTTACGAATAATGAAGCTGTTGATATGCTTGCCGTTTATTTTGAATGTCTTCAGAATGCCGCAGTAGCTGAAAGAGTTTACGCGGCTCGATATCCAAATCGGCGTCCTTGCAATGTAAGGGTTTTTCCCCGATTAGTGGCGAGCTTACGATGGTAGTTTTCGGCCTACGTTTCAAAGGCAAAGAATTGGAAGAACACAAGAAAATATTAACCGTGTACTGGGCTATATTGAAGGAAATCCTCATGTTAGCACAAGAGCATTATCCACTGAGTTGGGCATATCACGGACAACGGTTCAAAATATTTTGAAGGACCATAGGTAAGTTCTAATGGCCATCAAAATATATAGGTATTTGTTTAAACTTTTTTTAATTACTGTAAGAATGCACCCATATCATGTCGTTTTGCATCAGGCCTTGAAAGAGGAAGATTTTGATCGAAGGTTAAAACTATTGCCATTGGATGTTAGGCATGATACGCGAAAATAAAAAATTTTTATTTCAAATTCTTTGGACCGATGAAGCCACCTTCAGTAGTGACGGGAGAGTCAATCTGCATAATATGCATTTTGTCTGCAGAAAATCCACATTGGTTGCGTGAAGTTCAGCGCCAAGGACGTTGGAGTTTAAATGTATGGTGTGGCATACTGGGAGGCAGAATTATTGGGCCATATTTTTTCGAGCAACCCTTAAATGGCAATGTATTTCTTGACTTTTTGGCCAATCAATTACCGTTGTTGCTAGAAGATGTGCCTCTGGAAACAAGGCAACATTGTTTTTACACTTGGATGGTTGCCCAGCGCATTTTGCTATTAATGTGCGAGAGCATATTAATGCAGTATTTCAACAGCGGTGGATTGGAAGAGGAAGTCGGTTTCCATGGCCTCCGCGATCGCCAGACTTAACTTGCCTCAATTTTTTTAATGGTGGCGCTTAAAGGACAACGTGTTTCGGACTCAACTTACTACTACTACCGGATTCGTAACGCAATACATAACATACCGAGAGCCGAAATTGAAGCTGCAGTTTTGCCTACCCATAAGAGGCCTCAGCAATGCACAGAGTGATGGTCAGCATTTCAAGCATTTACGTGGGCATTAAAACCCTTCCTCCTTTAAATCGGTCCTTTTTAGGGCCACAACTTACATAATAGAAACAATTCCAGAAAAATATAGTTACAAAAAAAAAATTAAGGGATTTTTGTATCAAGTCTTCTTTGGCCGATATTGTAGGTTAGGAACAAGATATCGAGATGCGGTTTTCACGAGCTTCTTTAGGCATCATTTAGCTACTTGTTCATGAAAAAAATTCATACCAATGCATTTAATTTTTTTGCGCAAATTAACCGTTTCTGTCGGAATGTCGAACAAAGCCATCTAGCGACGACATGTGAAACTAACAAAACTTCAATTATTTTAACATTTGCAGCCCAATAAAAGCTCTTTTCAACGCGCCCAAGTTTGTTAAAATCGGATTAGCCGTTTCGAAGATACGGGGGTGATTTAAGGAAACCTTTGGATACCCCCCTCAACTTAATTTTTATAGATAGGTACGTCAAAAAGTGCCAAACAAAAAAAATTCAGATTATCCTCGACTTCAAAGATCACTTATTTTTTTATTAAGTTAATATTGCAGAATTTTCAGAAACATCACTTTTTTAGGTTCAAGATGGCAGTTACGCCCCCTAGCGGCCATTTCAGAAACTTGAAAATATTTTCCAGGTTTTTGTATTGGCGGTTTTAGTGATAACTTTCTTTTGTGCATGCCTCTACGATGGATAGTTTGCCAAATACAGTACCTCGCATTCTTAGTTGGCCACCCTGTACAACTCCGATCAAAGGAATAATGTTACTTCATACAATTAAAACATTTTATCTCATCCTAAACAATAAGGGTTATAACAATTTGCAAATTTTTATTTTTTCCAAAAATAACTTATTTTGAATTCAGGTTTGAAGTTTAAGCGTAGTTTTAGTTACACAAGAATATTAAACAAATTTATGACACAAATAAACGTATAGATACTTTTTGTCATAACCATATTTTTGACAACTAATTTTCCACAAATACTTACATGCATTCAAGGATTAAGTTCAAACATAAATCACTTGTGGAATACTGTAGACCTAAACTTTACTTTATCACATAGTGACCTTTAGTGTAAGACTGTAAGAACAGAGTTCAAAAGTTTGTATAATATATTACCTTATTGGATCCTAACATTAAAGGATCTATCACAAAAGAAAAGGCGCCGAATTATATCAAATTATATCGAAAGTTATACGATAAACCGAATTCTGTTTAATTTAACTTTAAAAATAAATTGTTCGTAGTTTATGTATTCTATTAAAGATATAACTTGTAATGTCACATTAATGTCCCAAATCAAAATTTATATTCAATTCTATTTGTGAGCGTTAAAGAAATAATGTTTATTTCGTAACATGTCACATGCTTTCTCGTTATCTGGTATAACAAATATATTTACTATTATTTGTAGTTATAAACACAATAAAGGCAGTTTTGCACAATCTTATTTTAATACTTTGAAATATTACAATTAATGATGATAATTTGTTGTTATGTAACGTAAAGACCGCAGAACAAGTAATGTAACTTTGATTTTAACACGGCAAAATGAAAGTAATACTAATCTAATGATTTGTGTTAATGAGTAGTAAATGTACTGTACACTCTTAGTTCAGGATAGCTTGCATGAACGTTCTAGTTAGGAGATCTAAAATGTAATTGAAGTCCCGTAAGGAATATTATCTCATTCTGAAACTGCTTCAATTTAAATGTCGTTGAACATTCGTTAAGTGCTCTGTCGATACCATATTTCCTTTTCAACGAACATTCATGTTTAGTGGCGTAGCTGACCGTCCAACCTACGTATTTGGATAACCTTGTACGATACGAGTACTATGCATTATACTCTTGCAATGTAAAGCCTTTTCAAATAATCGGGTTGTTATACGTATCGTATCATGTTCCTAAACTGCAGTCCAGTATTAATGATCAATACGAGATCTTTTCTTCACCTCTTTGACATTAAGATAGCGATTACTCTGACTTCAAGATCGGTCATAGAACTTGCAAGGTACGTCGGCAAACAGCTGCAACTTGACGCCAAAAAATCGAAATTATACGTAAATTCGAGCCACTTCATATACCTAATTAAATAGGAAACAATCAACCAAGGCGATCTATTAGTTAGTTTCAATGTCGTGTCACAATTTTCCAACGTGCCGATCAAGGAAGCAATCAACATAATTAAAACAAAATACCATCCGCATAAAAACGACATCCGTCTAACGGAACACTGTGGAAGTCAGATGTATAGACGAATCGAAGGGGCACCGATGGATTCATCACAATTACCAGTTCTAGCTAATTTAACAATCTAGAAGAACGAGTAATAAAAACGCTCAATCACAAGCCATAGCTATGTATAACACATTTATAATCTGTACACACGGCCGAAAAGAAGTGGGTCGATTTCTACAACACTTAAATGGAGTTCAAGGAAAAAGAAAGCTACAATGGAAATAGAAGACAATGGAACACTACCGCCTTAATACGTATTAACATATAAAAGGAAGAACAACTAGGACACAGAGTTTATAGAAAATCCACACATACCAAGAGGTACCTGAATGCTCATTCCCATCATCAACCAGCACAACTACGGGCCGTGGTCAGAACAAGAGATCTAAGCGACTGGCAGACCATCAAACCATGCAGGAAGAAATCAAAACACTAAATCAGCTTCATTACAAAACTGATTCATCGAGAAACAAATGCAAAAAGCTGATCAATCGAAGAACGGGCAAGAAAAGCGAGAATAGGAACAAAATACAAAATACCCTTAATAAACAGAACCAGAGACCGGATTCGCAGAATTTTAATAGAGCACAACATAGAAACGATATTTAATACGCATGAAAAGATATGAACAATATTGCCCAAAAATCAAAATCAATTAAGGAATAAACAAAATTCTACACAACGTGCATAGATCAAACAAACAGACGAATCAGCGCTAAATAGGTAGAACATAGATTATCAGTAAGAAAAACACCACAACCTCATCTTTAGCACAACACCTTCAATCGACATTACAGAATATCAACTTCGATAAGACCAGAAGGATAACATCAGTAAAACGTTAACCAAGAGAATAACAGGAGAAGCTATAGAAATCGAGAAACGCGCAAACAGCCTTAATACCCGAGACAATGCGCAGAGACTGCCTAATACATGGAAATTGGTATTAAAGAAAACCCGTCAACCGACAATGCACAATAGTCCACTTATGGAATCCATAAGAGAAACGGCAAAAAGAAAGTAAGACAGCGAAGGTATAATTAATATGTGCACATATTCACAGACATGTATCCCTCTGTCCCTCCAACACACACACACCCATATTAATGCGTATATCCGCAAAAACGGACATACTCACACATGCACAGTCGCTCACACGCACACATGGAGATAAGCACACATGTACACAGACAAATGCCGACACGCACGCACCCACACGCGCACGCACACGAATACACACGCACACATATGCGGAAGCTCCCACTCACGCGCATAAGCACACACGCATACGCCCACAGAAACTCACACACGCACACCCGCAGAGACGCCCAAGCACACGTTCACGCACAAGTACACACTCTCGCACGCACACGAACACGCATACTCATACCCGTTGTCGCACTTGAACACGAACACAGACGCATACGCACACTCATACTGTAACGGTATAAACGGGTGGTAGAACGGGATTACAGATAAATTGGCCCCTTTTTGCCTCGACTAGTCAGCGTGCGGATCGTGGATTGATGTTAATAATTTTGCACATCCAGAATAATAAATCGTACGTCAGTCAAAATAGGGGATGAAGTCAAAATCGTTTCGGTTAAGGGCGCCAGGATATTTGATAGACAAAAATAAGGGTTGTCGTGCCAAAATTACGAGTACATAGCGTGTCTAAATATCCAAATAACATGCGCTTACCTATTCGTAATCAATTCCAGGTGTGCTGGACAGCAATTCAGCAAACCACCTAAAATCGGGCTTAAAAACACTACACGCTTGTCAAATAAAAGCGTGATCAACACTCAATAACGTTACGTTAATACACCTCCGTGTAAATAATTTGACGTTAACTAATAATCAAAACAAAACAAAAAATCTATAGAATGAATTTAAATAATTAATACTCAACTAAAACAAAATCAAATAAAACACTAAATATTAAGAACGCTATTACTCAAAATAGAAACAAAATTACGTTATTACTCAATAATAAAAACTAACTTCGTTACGTTATAACTTAAATTATCGGTAAATTTGCAAAACAAAAAACTGGTATGCAACACAGAAGGGTTTTCAGAGAATACCAAACACATTTATAAAACAAAACAAAGCTATAATAAAATAATAAAATCAGTATAAATATAGACATACGAAAATGCGTATAAACAAAACAAAAAAAATACAAAGGCTTATTAGGCGTCAGGTCGTCTGATCAGAGTTCTGCTTTAGCCAGTCTAAATCGTTTAACCTAAATATAAATAAACCGTGGATAATATACCCACACTACAATAGGGTCGATTGCCCTTTACTAATAAAATAAAAAGTGTGAAGGCGGAGCGTTAAAGTTACGATTAATTCCAATAACTAAATTCAAAACACAGTTTAAATTAACAAAAAACGAGACACAACTCCGCTTTCAAACCTTCAACAAATAAAATAATTCGAAACACACAACGATCTTAAAAGTTTTCAATAAAAACACAATGTTATAATACCTTAAAGGTCTAGATAGCACCTCCTCTGTGTTACAACGGATGGTACGAACCAGGTGATCGGCTACAGCTATAACGGAATGGAAACTCCCAGGTCCGGCAAAAGATGAAAATAAATGTTGACTGATATTCTTTTATACACGAACAATTTCTTAAGTTGACTCGTTAAAATGTTACTGCATTAACCAAAACTTATTGTACAATAATAATGTGAGCGTTCAAAAATTGTTTGATAACTTTTAGCTTTTAATGTTCTTTTAAATAATTTTATTTTCCACTAAAACTCCTTAATAATTTGTTTAAATAACTAAATATATTTTAATATATTGCGATAGTTTCTTTGTATCTTTACACACGCTTTGTATGACAAATAGGTGGCACTGTAAGAACGATGATTTTAAGCAAATCCGCAAAGGCGATATAAACCAAAAGTCCATCGACGCACTAAAAAAACACGAAGATGTCCTCCAGGTAATTTTACGTAAAACCGAAATCGGCACTAGGTATAATCCTTTGGTGAATGAACAATTTTCATAAATCCCTTTCACAGGTTACTTCAGTAGTTAAACTACCCTTATTACACAACAAAAGTACGTTCGTTAAACACCACAAGGTCCAAAGTATCAACGTTCTAAACTACCCCCTTAAAGCGTATCACAAGCGGCAACGTATACTACTCGAAAGCGAGATCTGTCTAAGACTGCCAAAAATTATTAACAATTTCCATTTTGGATTTTTTTTAATCCCTCTCTTAAAAAAATCTTATCTAAATTAATTCCACCAATTAAAAAAACGGAAGGGGAAACCAAAGTACCCCCGTACTACAATTCCGTTTTCGTCCGTAAGGACTCGGTAAATTTTGAAAAACAACACGTCAGCAAGATCAACGAATACAGCCTCTATATGTTTATCTTAAAGTACGAACAATAACGCCCACATGCAATCTCTATGAATCAAAACCAAAATACCTAATAATAAACTGGACAACTATACGTAAGCGTCTGTATGGCGCGACCATGACATCATACAGATAAACCTATACTATTCATTTAAATTACTTCATTTTCTATTATATTTTTCGGAAATCAAACGAAATGAACCTTAATTAAACTTATATACAACTATTTACAAATAAACGTTAACCAAACTTCTATAAACGAGAATAATAAGGAAAAACAACCTAAATTTCGGAATAATAATTTCACAAACAAAGAATCTAAAGCTCACCACATACGTTAAAGCAAATTTACTATAAAACTTAATTTGACAACAAAAAAAAATTTATATACGGAATCTTAACTAAGTACATAGAACTACAAACAAAATTACCCACTACGTATACAGGGTGTTCAAAATACCCTGACACTCCCCTTACAAAAATATTTTCCTTCGGAAAATATATCCGAAAAACAACTTAACTCTACAGGCAACCTACGCCAGGAACAAAAACAAATCTAACACTAAGTAAACTTCAAAACAAAACTTCCACAGTCACGTTCGGTAATAAAAGTCAAAGTCGGGAAGACAAAAATATTGGATCAAATCCACGATAAACGACAAACCCGAAAATGATCCGCTAAGGATCCGAAAAGGCACAACAAGGTGCAACAACGGTACACGCGTTTGGCTGGTGCACTGAAACTCTGCGTCAAGAGCATACGGAAGAGGCCGGGCCACGGTTCACGAGATCCCCGCTTTCCGTTATTCCACAACCGTATACGCAAGACCCAAAATCGCAACACCTCCAACCAAACTCGCTACGCCTACTTGATTAGTCGCCTCTTACGACAAGCAGTGGCATCTGCTGTAGGAAAATTCTTACTCCGTCCCTACACAGAGAAAACGTCCAAGAGGACTTTAATCGATATTAGGATTTGGCTTAAGATCTTTAGCATTCCACACTCCCTTCGAAACTCCTGAAGCGTCAGACAGTTCGTAAGTCTGATACGAAACCTTTCTCTTAATATAAAATGGACCGATAAATTTAGGCGCTAACTTAGCTGCAAAATAACGAGACGCGTCCGATAAAACATAATTTTTCCGCCATACGGTATCTCCTACTTCAAAATTCGCTAAACGTCTACGTAAATCATAATTTTGTTTACTCTTAATATACGCGGCATTAAGTCTTTTCTTAATATCGTTATAAACAACGCGAAAATTTCACTTCTCTCTAACAACGGTGTTCTGTCGGCAAAATTTACATTATCTAGATCGGTACTGTTCGTCGGTATACCCTGCTGTGATCCGTCTATGATCATTTCTCTCCACAGTTCGCGAAATAAGGCGTAAGGCCGGTAACTTCATGAGTTGCTGTGCGAATGGCACAGGCAACTTGCGCTAAATACTTATCCCAATTACGTTGATTATCTTCGATATACGACGCTAACATCGTCTTCATAACTCTATTAACACGTTCTGATGGATTCGCCTGAGGATGGTAATTTGCGTTAAATATAATTTTGGCGTTATAAGACGTAACCATTTTCTGAAATTCTTTACTCCTAAATTGTGATCCATTGTCACACAAACGTACAACGGTACTCCAAACATAAGAAAACATTCTCTTCGATATTCTTAACTACACTTGCAGCGGTAGCGGCACGCAACGGAAAGAAAAGTACAAATTTCGAAAAATAATCGGCAACTACTAAAACATATGAATAACCTCGAGATGATCTCGGTAACGGTCCTACAATATCCGTGGCAATCATTTGCCAGGGCTTGTCGATAACGGATGTTTTGCCATGAGGCCGGCCGGTTTCTTCTGTTCCGGTTTATGTTAATACAAGTCTCACAATGTCGAACATAACGTACTACATCTGCCTTTAATTTTGGCCAATAATACTGTCGTGAAATTCTTTCATAAGTCTTAAAATTCCTGCATGTCCTGCTCTAGGGTCATCATGACACCGCGATAATATCTGGGAACGTTCTCCCTTCGGCACTACAACTCTCCACTGTTCCTCATCGTTTCTCAACTTCGGATAACTACACTTCGCATGCTTCAATAACTTTCCATTTTCTATCCGCCATTGCGGGTACGCGATAGGTCTTGCCTTAACATTCTTCTTCATCCGTGTCAACCACTTATCGTCATCTTTCACATCTTCTACTTCCTTTTCTTCGTCTCCTACTATAGTCTCATCTGGTAAGTCAACATCGGGTTTACTCGTCACTTCAAGTGCGTCAATAACTGGTACGGAACGCGATAATGTATCCGGTACAACATGATCCTTTCCTTTACGATGAATAATCTCGAAACTATACTGCTGAAGGCGTATAGCCCAACGCGCTAATCGACCGGTAGGTTCCTTTAAATTATGTAACCAAACTAACGATGCGTGATCGGTAATAACCGTAAATTCTGCTCCCTCCAAATATGGACGTAATTTCTCTACTGACCAAAGTACTGCTAAACACTCTTTTTCGGTAGTCGAAAACTTTCTTTCATTTTCGTCAATGATCTGCTGTTATAACAAATGACTCTTTCTTCACCATCAATGGTCTGCGTTAGTACTGATCCAATGCCATAATCCGAAGCGTCAGTTTGCACAGTAAACGGTAGCGAAAAATCTGGACACGATAATATAGGTGCGGTAACTAAACAATCCTTAATAATTCCGAAAGCTTTCTCACAATCTTCATCCCAAACAAATTTTGCAAATTTCTTTAATAATTTCGTTAAAGGCGCTATAATCGTAGAAAAATTTTGAATAAAACGACGGTACCAACTAGCTATTCCGATAACTCGCTTTACTTCCGTAGCACTCTTAGGTGTCGGTATCTTTAAAATTGCGTTAACTTTGTCCGGATCTACCGATAACCCATCCGCGTTAATTACGTAACCTAAATATCGTAACTCCGATTGACAAAAGGTACATTTGTCCCTGCCTAACGTTATTCCTGCCTCCGTAAATCGACGAAAAACTTCTTGTAGAACTTCTAGGTGTTTCTCATATGTAGGTGTACAAATAATCGTATCATCAAGATAAACGAAAACATAAGGTTCTAATTCCGGTCCCAAAACTCGGTCAATAAATCGTTGCCAACTGGCTGGTGCGTTAGCCAAACCGAACGGTAGTCGTTTAAACTGAAATAATCCCCTGTTGGGTACAGTAAAAGCGGTATATTGCTTAGAGTCTTCAGCCATTGGTATCTGCCAATACGCTGACTTAATGTCCAACGACGATATGTATTTTGCGTCACGTAAACGGTCTAAAATTGCTGAAACGTACGGTAACGGATATGCATCTCGCTCGGTAACTTTATTTACTTTTCGAAAATCCACGCAAAACCTATAACTCCCATCCTTCTTCTTTACTAGTAGTATCGGACTTGACCAAGCGCTATTAGATTTCTCAATCACATCCATCTTCAACATTTTTTCCAACTCGAGATCTATTTGTTGCTGAATAAACGGTGACACACGATAATATCGTTGCTTAATTGGTTCGCTATTGGTCTTAATATGGTGTTGAACTAAAGAAGTACATCCAATTTCTTTACCTTCGATAGACGTGAAATAATCGGTGACTAACTTGTCTAATCTCTGCAATTGATCGCTACTCAAATCTAATCGGGACTGTATTCCAGGCTCTCCATTCTCCAAAGCTTCAATTGTTTCTAAATTTTCAAATCTCCACTCGCCTTTACGTAAATCCGGTATGATGTTAGTCTGTTTCCAAAAGTCTACTCCCAAAATAAGATGATGCGGTATATCCGGTACGACAAGAACATTTGAAATGACAACTTTTCCCTTAATTTCGATTGGTACAGTCGCGGTACCTATACTCCTAACTGACTGACCGTTTGCTACAACACACGTTGACGTAAATCGTTATCTAACTTAACTCCTAAATGACTTAATTTTTCCAACCTTTTTCTCCTAATATGGTCTTCGTTGACCCACTATCCAACAAACCTAATAACTCTTGTCCGTAAATTTTAACGTTCACAAATGGTCTTTCATCTGAATCTTTAGAATCAAAAACGTAATCCAAAACAACTTTAGTCTTTAAAAATTTCGCGTCATCCCTAGCTCTTAATGAATTATAATACACTGCCGACTTAACAAAAATTCTAGAAGACAATACGCGGCTCTTTATTGTCTCCGTAATCCGTTTCCCGAATTCGAACACTTAGGACAATTCTTGACCGTAAAATCCTTCTTTCCGCAACGATAACAATAACGATTCTTAATGGTATCCTTACAACTTGACGCTAGATGTCCGGTCTTCTGACAATTCCAACATGATCTTCCCTCAACTCTACTCGGCGTTATCTTTCCTTCCTGGATCGGTACTTCCTTATTCTTGATCGTGACAACCGGTGGGGTTTCTCCCACGTACGCTAAATCTACTTCTAGATCGGAGCGTTTCCGACTAGGCGGTACATAACTATTCATTGCTTGAACTCTTTCTTCGATAAGTCTTCCATACTTAATTAATTCGTTAATCGAGTTAACCTCCGTTAGACCTAATTGTGCCTGATAAGAAGGCGCGATATTTTTCCGCAAAATACGTAATTGCTTATCCTCCGACAAAGTTTCGTTCAAACGCGAAAATAAAGTCCGCATAACAGCGATATAAATTCCTATAGTCTCGTCCGTACCCTGAGTACGACGCTTAATCTCATCTAATAATCTATCGTCATAATCTATTGGCTGGAATTGAATTTTCAACAATTCCACCAACTCACCCCAAGTCCTAACTTCCTTCTAACGGAACGAACGTAAATCAAAGCGTTACCCGTAAATAAATCTAAACATTCCGAAAATAATTGTGCGTCATCTACTCTACGTGAAATCTGTAATTCTGAAATCCGTTCCAAAAAGCACTTAGCGATAAAGATTTAGTATCTCCCGAAAATGATAAATTCCACTTGCAAACCGGTGTACTTTTACAACTACATTCCTAACAGGTGATGTACTTAAATTTAAATTACTAATCGGTACTGAAATATCTGTATTTGAATTTTGATCGTCATTATTCGAAACACTGCTTACTACTTCCAAAGGTGAACTTTTTGAAACTACACGTTTATCCAAAATTTCGTATGTAGACTGAGCTACCGCAATTTCAACAAACAAACTTTCTTTAATCTTAACATCGATATCGGTTTTCGGAATTGAATTATTAACTCTACCTAACAAATGTTTGAGCTTGGTTTCTATGGTCGTTAAAATTTTTGTGGACGGATTAATTTTGACTTCTTCTAATAATTTTCCTAATTCCAATTTCGTTTCCTCAATAGCAATCTTATCTGTTTCAAAATCGAAAGGATAATCGGGACGTGATGCAATTTTACCACTACTCTCCTCGCTTAAAATATTCCGTAATAAAGCTCGTAACGCAGTTACCCCTAACGAAAGATCACCACCTCTAACCGCTATCTCATATCTTACCTCACTAGGTGTAAGCCTATCTACATTAATTTTATAACCCATATTTAATCTTTCGATACGTATATAAAAAACTTAATTCAACAATAAAATAATCCTGAAGCGAAAATACTGAAATACTATCCTAAGATGTCACCAAAAATAAAAATCTACGAGAAAAAACCACCCTAAAATGTCCCACGTTGAAGCGCCAACTTTACCTGTAACGGTATAAACGGGTGGTAGAACGGGATTACAGATAAATTGGCCCCTTTTTGCCTCGACTAGTCAGCGTGCGGATCGTGGATTGATGTTAATAATTTTGCACATCCAGAATAATAAATCGTACGTCAGTCAAAATAGGGTATGAAGTCAAAATCGTTTCGGTTAAGGGCGCCAGGATATTTGATAGACAAAAAATAAGGGTTGTCGTGCCAAAATTACGAGTACATAGCGTGTCTAAACATCCAAATAACATGCGCTTACCTATTCGTAATCAATTCCAGGTGTGCTGGACAGCAATTCAGCAAACCACCTAAAATCGGGCTTAAAAAAAAACACTACACGCTTGTCAAATAAAAGCGTGATCAACACTCAATAACGTTACGTTAATACACCTCCGTGTAAATAATTTGACGTTAACTAATAATCAAAACAAAACAAAAAAAATCAAGCTTATAGAATGCAATTTAAATAATTAATACTCAACTAAAACAAAAATCAAATAAAACACTAAATATTAAGAACGCTATTACTCAAAAATAGAAACGAAAGTTACGTTACTATTCAATAAAAAAAACTAACTTCGTTACGTTATCACTTAAATTATCGGTAAATTTGCAAAACAAAAAAACTGGTATGCAACACAGAAGGGTTTTCAGAGAATACCAAACACATTTATAAAACAAAACAAAGCTATAATAAAATAATAAAATCAGTATAAATATAGACATACGAAAATGCGTATAAACAAAACAAAAAAAAGAATACAAAGGCTTATTAGGCGTCAGGTCGTCTGATCAGAGTTCTGCTTTAGCCAGTCTAAACCGTTTAACCTAAATATAAATAAACCGTGGATAATATACCCACACTACAATAGGGTCAGATTGCCCTTTACTAATAAAATAAAAAGTGTGAAGGCGGAGCGTTAAAGTTACGATTAATTCCAATAACTAAATTCAAAACACAGTTTAAATTAACAAAAAAACGAGACACAACTCCGCTTTCAAACCTTCAACAAATAAAATAATTCGAAACACACAACGATCTTAAAAGTTTTCAATAAAAACACAATGTTATAATACCTTACAAGGTCTAGATAGCACCTCCTCTGTGTTACAACGGATGGTACGAACCAGGTGATCGGCTACAGCTATAACGGAATGGAAACTCCCAGGTCCGGCAAAAGATGAAGATAAATGTTGACTGATATTCTTTATACACGAACAACTTCTTAAGTTAACTCGTCAAAATGTTACTGCATTAACCAAAACTTATTGTACAATAATAATGTGAGCGTTCAAAATTGTTTGATAACTTTTAGCTTTTAATGTTCTTTTAAATAATTTTATTTTCCACTAAAACTCCTTAATAATTTGTTTAAATAACTAAATATATTTTAATATATTGCGATAGTTTCTTTATCTTTACACACGCTTTGTATGACAAATAGGTGGCACTGTAAGAACGATGATTTTAAGCAAATCCGCAAAGGCGATATAAACCAAAAGTCCATCGACGCACTAAAAAACACGAAGATGTCCTCCAGGTAATTTTACGTAAAACCGAAATCGGCACTAGGTATAATCCTTTGGTGAATGAACAATTTTCATAAATCCCTTTCACAGGTTACTTCAGTAGTTAAACTACCCTTATTACACAACAAAAGTACGTTCGTTAAACACCACAAGGTCCAAAGTATCAACGTTCTAAACACCCCTTAAAGCGTAACACAAGCGGCAACGTATACTACTCGAAAGCGAGATCTGTCTAAGACTGCCAAAATTATTAACAATTTCCATTTTGGATTTTTAATCCCTACTCTAAAAAATCTTATCTAAATTAATTCCACCAATTAAAAAACGGAAGGGGAAACCAAAGTACCCCGTACTAATTTCGTTTTCGTCCGTAAGGACTCGGTAAATTTTGAAAACAACACGTCAGCAAGATCAACGAATACAGCCTCTGTATGTTTACCTTAAAGTACGAACAATAAGGCCCACATGCAATCTCTATGAATCAAAACCAAAATACCTAATAATAAACTGGACAACTATACGTAAGCGTCTGTATGGCGCGACCATGACATCATACAGATAAACCTATACTATTCATTTAAATTACTTCATTTTCTATTATATTTTTCGGAAATCAAACGAAATGAACCTTAATTAAACTTATATACAACTATTTACAAATAAACGTTAACCAAACTTCTATAAACGAGAATAATAAGGAAAAACAACCTAAATTTCGGAATAATAATTTCACAAACAAAGAATCTAAAGCTCACCACATACGTTAAAGCAAATTTACTATAAAACTTAATTTGACAACAAAAAAAATTTATATACGGAATCTTAACTAAGTACATAGAACTACAAACAAAATTACCCACTACGTATACAGGGTGTTCAAAATACCCTGACAATACCCACACGTACCCGCTCACGCCCTTGTAACCGCACCTGCATCCGCAACTGCGGCCACAAATAAACCCAGCTCACACACGCTCACCTACCCAGACCCACACGGACACTCGCATTCACGCACATAAGAAGTTACGCACAAACGCATACACGTACATTCACACACGCACACACAAGCATCAGTAGAACGTCAACCAAGATAATTACAGGAGAAGCTATAGAAATCGAGAAACGCGCAAACAGCCTTAATACCCGAGACAATGCGCAGATACTGCCTAATACATGGAAATTGGTATTAAAGAAAAACCGTCAACCAACAATGCACAATAGTCCACTTATGGAATCCATAAGAGAAACGGCAAAAAGAAAGTAAGATAGCGAAGGTATAATTAACATGTAATGCACAGCATGCATCAGTTTAATTCGAATAACACGAAGCAGGACAATATATACATATATATATATATATATATATATATATATATGGTCTTCGAGTTTCCATTGCTGATATGTGTTATATTGTTCTTCCGGGTTTTGATCCGCGTATCACTTTAGTCTCAATGAGACAATTTCTATTTAGTACAACGTTTGGGCAGTGTCACGTTTGCCATCCTCAGGTCTGTAACTGTCAGGGCCTGCTTCTGGTTACTAGTACGGAACTGCTCTTTACTGGCGGCTGTTGCTCTTCATATACGTTCCGCTTCCCCTTTTTCTTGAACACCATTAGTCGGCATTGGTCTACGTTCTAACACTGTTTTCCATATTACTGGTAGTCGCAATGCGTCGTCCCTTGTATTCATGCTCTTTGAATTCTTCTCTGTTTCTATGGATTATGTTATTATTCTTACTGTTGCGCCTTCGATGTTCTCCAAAGGTCTGGTGTTGCGGAAATATATTTTGTGACCAGTGCCAAAGATGTCGCTAGTTGATTTTTCTTAACTGCGTTCCTCTTTCCTTGCACTTATTATTCTTCTTGTCTGCCCGATGTAAGACATATCGCTGGCTATTTTTTTGGTGTTGCTCGAATATACTTTTCACCTGATATGGTAATTTTATCTGTCGTTCCCTTGATATGCGGCAGGCAGATGTTGGACAGCGCCGGTTCCTCGGTTTCTTTCGTTGTTTCCGATGATGGATTGAAAATCCTTTGAATGTCATAATGTTTGAATTCATTTTTGATTGGGCATCTCATACTTTGTTTAATTCTTCATTGAGATTTTCTTAGTCTGCTAACTTTTTCGATTGATGGACTATCGTTGATATATCTGATTTCAGCTATGTTGAATGGTGGTAGGTAAGAGCATTTATATATCAATCCGTGTGTGTAGGCTTACGAAATATTGTGTATCCAATTAGGTGTTGTCTTTCTTTCTCAGTAGTACATCAAGAAATGGCAATTGTCTCTTTCTACTTCCATAATGTACTGGATTTCTGTCTATATGGATGTCCTTGATATATGAAATAGGTGTTTGTAAGCAGTGTATCGTAAGATGTATTATATGCGGTGGTGGTTTGTAGTTCGTTTCTATCAACTGTAGTGCTTCTTCAACTAGAAATTTGGTAAACAGTGAAACCACGTCAAAATTTACTAGCATCTGTTCTAGTTCAAACGTATGTACTCGTAGTATTTCCAAGCAGTGTTGTTAGTTTTTCAAGTATGATGTTGCCTTTGTCACATGAGATTGTAACTGATGGGCCAATTATTTTGTGAGCTGCTGTATTGAGACCCTATTGAACTCATAATTGTACGCAGAGGTGCGCCTTTTTTGTATACCATTGCTAACTCGTAAATTTTGGGGCACCTCGATGACTTTTCCCTTAGTATCAATCTTCTCACTTTATGTACCTTTGGTAGCCTATAGATTTTCGGACATCTCGACCACTTCCCTCCTGGAACTAGCGCTAACTCGTATCCGAAGGGAATACACAATAATTCGAGTTAACACGTCTTCGAGTTATAAAGATGCGGAAATAAAATTCGACTTATAGAATTTCGTCAGAATTTTAGTGAATGGACAGAAAAAGGAAGAAAGAAAGAAAGAATCTCCTAGCTAACCGGCCCCCATTTCCACCATAGGTTTTATAGTGTTTCTACTACTAAATATTTTATTTTATTAGTTATCAATCTCTTGATTCCCCCAGTGTGGCGCTTATTTAGGTTTTTTAAACCTTCTTTGAGCACCCTATATTTCTAGATTCCGTTTTTACCAGTAATTCATCTGTTTGTCTATCAACTGTTTTAGATATGGCTTCTCGCATCTTTCATTTACTTCAACGATTTTAAACCCACGTATGTGAAAGTTGCTCTTTAACCTCAGGGAAAACCCCTGAACCATTGTTTGTAGACTTACATATTTTGTGTGTGAACGTTTACGCGATCGCTAGTTTTTTGGCTAAATACAGCAAACATCTTAGGTTAATACACACTAATTGCTAATTTAAATTTAAAGTAAAAACGTACCAACACTTGACAGATTTTCTGATGACAGGTCTCATGAAATATTCATTAGACAATTAATCGACGGTAATTATTTTACTTAGCGTCTTACTAAATATGTTTTAAAGATGGATAAACATAAAAAATACACACTGAGCTAAGATAGTGGAAAAACCAAATGTACGTAGAAATAAAATGACGGAAAGCCAAAAAGTCTCAAGTATACAAGTCAAGGGGGCTCCAGCGTTATAAATGGTAAGATCGGGCCCCATCTGATAGAAACGAGCGTCAGGGCTGAGCTATAACTGTGGGAAGCGAGACTCCTCATGGGGACCTACAAAGGTGAGTTTCGTACCCCAGTCGATTCCTGTGAAATGATATGGGGCTATAGTTTCGGCACGCTACTTCGAATTTTATATTTTTCGGAAATAACAACTTCCAATGAATTTAAAATATACCGCTAGATGTAATCATGATCAGTCTTTATTAAAGGAAACTTCCATTAGCTTTAAAAAATCACTACTACATGCAATCACAGACAAAGAATGGGGAGGTGCTGAAGTGCGACCGAGACTTTGAGACAAGTTGGGGTGCCGCAGTCGGAGTATAAGTATAAGATGGTATACGGCTCTAGTTTCATAAATGCTACTTCAAGTTTTAAGTTTTATCCCGACATAACAAAGAACGGTGGAAGGCCTCTTCCACTGACAAGCTCCGGAGCCTAAATTCTTTTTTACAATTTAGGTTACCTTGATGTTGACCAAATATAGTACAGTTGTATTTAAAAAAAAGTACTAGAAAGAAACGTAACTGTCATCCTATTTGCGTAAAATCGGCCGGTGTAATTGACAGTTTAATTTAGATTATCATGTGTGTCATGAGTTGTCAAAGATGCAACTCAGACGTAGGCGTTACTTTTATTTACGTAGAACAGATCCTTTGAAGCCGCTTCATTTGAATGTATTGTTTTTTTACCAAATACCTACTAAATTTTATTTGTAAATAGTCTTATATTCTAATTGTTCTTGTTATTCTTTATTAAACTATTGAATGTACATAGGTAACTGAATAAATACTTTCATTTATATGACACTCAACGCCAGTGATTTTCATTTTTAACAACCTCTGGCATTTGATAACCTTCAGCTCCAATAATCACAGCCAGTTCTACAGACATAAGATAAGTAATAACCAACATACCCAAAAGTTATACCGGGCTTGCCGCTATTTTAAGTTAGGTTATGTTAGGTTAGGTTAAACTTTAGTACCTCATATACTATACAACTAAGATGTAGGATAGAAAAATATAGACTTTTACAATATGAACTCATAATGTACATTCCTAGCTTTTATTTTTAATTAACTAACTTTCAAACGTTGCAAAGGTTTTGTTCATACAGTTCCTTGATTAAATGAATATTTTAATTAAATGAATGTATTAATTAAAAACAAGCAGCGCGAGATCAAATTTTAAATTTAAAAGCGTATTAATAAGAAAACATTTTAAATATTTAGAGGTAACGAAAATGTAAATACTGCAAATCGCGGAAATGTTAATGTTTGTCTTTAGCAGTTTGATTTTTATAGACGTGACATGTGAGTCAAGTGTCAGTTCGCACCATCACCCTAGGAAACGAAAAATTCCTCTTTATAAAATAAGTGTACATCATAAATGTGAATAATCTGATGTTTATAAATATTTTATTTCCTTTGTAAACAAACTGTAACAAATGACAGTAAGTTATGACACATTAAGCATTTTTATTCAAATGGATAAATCTTCTTTCAGAAAAGAATGCTTTAAAATAAATTTTATCTAAAAGTTACACTTCAAAAATATGAGTATTGTTAAGTTTAACAAATTTTAAAGGTTTTATTTGTAACTGAATTACTTTTTTTACATATTTAGTTAAACATAATACAATAAGTCCTCACTTGTTAGAGTCCACGACAATAATCAACAAAACTGAAAGAAATATACAAGGATGTAAAAATTGGAACAGTTGCTTGTTCTTTATTGTGCTATATACAGTCGAATAATTGTGAAGCCCTAAGTCTTGGGTGAATAACCAAAGAATAGAGAAAAGACGAAAAGCGTTACAACCGTACAGATCAAATCTACTGGCCATTCTGTTTGAAGGCCTTAGGCGATCCGTTTAAATCTGTGCTGAATTCTGAGATAATTGATGTTTGGTCTTTGAGAGCGTACAATGTTCTACCATCCCTTTAGAATTGACTTCGAAAGTTATTCTTTAAGTACACAACTTTTAAAGATAAAGTCTTGCTGTGTAAGAGGTTTTGGATAATGAAAACGCTTACTCAAAAAGTCTGTTACGGAACATATTATTCGTTAATATTTGACTTTGTTAAATTAATCCTGCAATACGTTACAAAGTTTATTCATACTATGCTAGTTTTATCGGTATTTGTAAATATTAGTAGCATAATACTAATATTACAAAATCTAACAATTATTGAATTCTAATGTAGAATTTTGAACATTTACTACACTTCTTACTTTTGCACAGGAAGTGTGTTCACCATAATACTACTTCAGTGACATTAATGATACTAACCTTTTGTTTAACTAAAATCTCTCCAAAGGTCCAAGCATTATATTTAATAACAACTATTAAGTACTTCTTTTCAAAACAGTTATCTTTAAACAGAAAAGGTTAATGAAGAAGATATTTATCGCATACCATGTGCTGGCGCTTAACTGTACTATTGCGAGGTCGATACTATGATCTTTACCGGCGTATGCCGATGTGGTCAGCTAAAGCACAATACTTAGCAACAGTTCCTTATTTGTGAATTTCGCGCGTTTTGAATCTGTAAAACTAAAATTTGATAAAACCTCGTAGTTCTGTTTTCCTCTCACTTAAAAAAATTAAGGTAGCCAATCGTAGGCATCTCTTGGCAGTTCTAAATCCCGCAGTGGATTCTCCTAAGTGGTTTAGCACGTTAGTTTCAGAACCACAATTATTAAAAAACCCAAGAATAGACATGCACTAATAAATTCATAGGTAACTGCGACTAATTACCTTATAACCTCTCTGAATAGAGTTACTCAAGTTTCTATTAAACAAAATAATGAGTACCGATAATATACTTATAGGGACATGTGTCAAAATTACCCTACCTTTAAACGTGCAATTTGAACAAAATAATCGCTAAGGGATGTATCTTGACTTTACTAACAATAATGCTGCTATTACTCAAATTAGTTGCTTGCCTTAAGATTGACTTTCCTGTAAATAATTAAATCATTAAATTTTATTTACAAGTCTAATATTTAATTACTCGCAAATCGCAACTCGCAGTCTGATCAAAAGAATTGGCCGTCTAGTGGTAGCTACGCCGTGTTATTTGACTAAGATAGGATTGAATGAGGTTACATCATGTGGGACAGGTAAACAATGAAACGTAAAGATGGTTAAAGTTGGAAAAGGACCACCAAGAAAACCTAATTTATTCATAAATAAGTAGTTGCACAACTACTTTAATAAATCAAATAACAAAAAAAAAAAACAATGAAAAGGTTCAATATACAGGGTGGATACTCTAAGTGGAATAAATTCTGTAACTCAAAAAGGTGAAGTCTGGGAGAAAAATCATGATAGGCATTCTTTATAATTGTGTTCAGCCCTCAATCTGGGGGTTACAGTTTCTCCATATATCCACCCCCGGGAGCGAAGCCACCCCTAACTTTTTTTTTCAAATGCAAGGGTAGGTCAAGTGATACACCGTGTGAAAGCTTGTATTAAGAGTAATACAACGCAGTATTTACTTTCACAAAGTTTTAAACATTATTTTGTAGAACAAGAAAATCAAAATCAAATATAATGAACAAATAAAGGGACTCTCTTAGCAAAGGAAGTTTCATTTGAGAACTTTCTTGAACTAAACTACGATTTAACGACTTCTCTGCAAAAAAATCTTTTCGTATGGTATACACTCATAGCTTGACAAAGACCCAATCGGTGATAAAAAACATTTCTCACGTTTTGAAACATTCCTTGTGGAGTATTTCTGATTTCTGCAGCAATTCTGTCCCTCAGATCCTGAAGATCGGTCGGTAATGTAGCATAAACCTTACTCTTCAAATACGCCCATAAAAAGGTCAATGAGATTAATATCCGAGGATCTTAATGTCCATTCAAGTCCACCTCCTCGACCAATCCATCTATTCGGAAAATTTGATTTAAATAGTTCCGTACTGGCAATGCATAGTGCGATGGAGCACCATCTTGCCGAAACCAAACTCTCTCATCCAAGTCATTTGGATCGTTATTTGGAAATAGACCCCTTAAATTTGGGAGCAGGTCATCCGTGAGCATAGAAAGATTTAACTGCCCACCAAGGTAATCCCAGCCCATACGTTTAAGTTTTGTAGATGTTGCGTGTAAGTTTCCCGCATCCAATGGGTCAGACCAATAACGATAATTGTGATGATTCACTTCACCATGCAAAGAGAAAGTACATTCATCCGAAAAGAGAATCTATTCCAACTGTATGTGACCATGGTCAATCAAGTTCACAAAACTTCATTCGTCGGTCTGGATCTTCATCAGTCAATTCTTGTAACATTTCCATCTTGTAAGGGTGGATCTTTGCAGTTTTTGAACGCTTTAAAAGAGTCGCGCGCTAATTGCCGTGCCGAAATGATGGGGTATTCTTGAATAGCCGACAAAACGTTCAGCTTTGTATTTTCATCAACTGCCTCTCTTGTTGTAAATCGGGATGATTTGCTTGAAATAATTCAGCTACCTCAGCTTGAGTGCGACTTCGGTTATCATATCCGATCATTATTAATATCTCAATGCGAAGGGCTTCCATTAAATAAGCAATGCTGAATAATTTATTACGATGTGAAGATGTGAAAACTCATGTAGAGGAATTATTTACTTAAATAAACGAGCAAATAAAAATACAAGGAACAGACAATATTGTAGTTTACTAATGTGGACGCTAACAAATCAACCAGGTAACTAAAATCGAGACTAAAACACAGAAGATTAAGATCGTTTTTCATGAGCGATAAGACCTGGCTTACTGAGACAATAAATGTACGTTATCAAACGGCACATTTTTATCTACCGACCATTCAAGCATTGTCGCAATTAAAAAGCATTTAGTGAGTGTAAGAAACACAGAAGATAAAGATTTTTTCCTTCAACGATAGGATGAGGCTTGTTTCGATAATAAACGCATACTATCACTACGGTACATTTTTACTTACCAACATTTCAATCATTTTGGAAATTAAATTCCATTGAGCCAGAAAAAGTTGTTCATTTAGGTTTTTTCACTTTATTTTTCAAATGCCCGAGAAAATAAGTACTGCGTTGTATTCCTCTTAATACAAGCTTTCACACGGTATATCACTTGACCTACCCTTACATTTGAAAAAAAAAGTTAGGGGTGGATTCACCCCCGGGGGTGGATATATGGAGAAACTGTAACTCCTAGATTGAGGGCAGGAAACAATTATAAAGAATACCTATCATGATTTTTCTCTCGGACCTCACTCCTTTGACTTACAGAATTTACTCCAGTTAGAATATCCACCCTGCATAACAAAACACCATTAGATCAGGCTAAAGTGGGTACAAAATTATAAAATTAAGTAACAAAAAAAAATAAAAATCAGTTTAGCTACACATAAACGCAAACAAAAAATAAACGGTGAAATCACAACCACAATTGTGTCATGAATAAATAAGAATAAAAACTGTAATACCAAAGATGTGGTCCTATACAAGCAAACATGCCGGTCTTTAAGTAAATAAAAAAATAATAAGGCAGCTTAAGGTAAACATAAAATACGACAAATATAGTTCATAAAATGAATGATTGCGAATTTCGGCTTAGCGCTTTATTTGGCGTGAACACTGTTTGTATCTATTTCGTTCTAAGACACAATATTTGAAAATAAAGAGAATGGAATGCTACATTATCGTCGCTGCGGGTGGTGAACTAAGACGGACACTATACGTTTAAAACATCTGTATCTGTATCTTTGTCAGGTGTGTTAGAAGGAGATAGTAATATTTGTTTTAGGCGTCTCTTTCTTTAAAGGCTAAATTGTCTGTTTTAATCCTTTAATAGTGGTATTTAAAAGTTTAATTCACGTGTTTGTAACTAACAACTACTGAAATATGTTATATTCCTTCAATTTATAAAAAAAATTAAAACGTAATTGAAAATATAATAATATAATTTATTTTTATAAACATAATTGGAATAAAATTGAATACAACATGGTAAATAATTTTCATGATATTTTTCAACTTCAAAATTACCTAATAATTAACCACTTTCTAAATAAGTACATTAAAGAATGTGGGGTCATTAATATATCATTATTTTACACATTGGAGTAATGTCTACATGTTTCAAATTTGGGTTATTACTGTTTGTATACTATTGTTGTAACAACCGTAAAATTCCAGGAAAGTTTTTAAACGAATGAACTCGTGTTTAATGTGTATGAGTATTTTTGTCGCGAGAAGGATAACGTTGGTCCTATGTGTAAGTTGACTCAGTGAACACAAGAACTGCAAAAGCTTTAAAAATTATCCTCAATACGTTACACAAAATCGTCGAGAGTAAGAAGCGGAACATTTCATTGCCAAAAACTATCAGAAAACCACGAACTAAATGTAAAAGTGCTGATATACAACAAGGGCTAAAACATACCATAAGAGACATAATTTATGACATGTATTCCCAAAAGCAAGTGGTTACATTGGAGACAATTAGTAATATATTACAAGAAGAAGGGTTACTGAGAGCATCCAGACCAACTATAAGTAAGATTTTACATATTATAGGGTTTAAATATAAACAAGACTGCAATCGCAGAGCGCTTTGTAAAAAATCAAATATGGCGTCAGCACGGGTACAGTTCCTAAAAAAATACCATGAAAATATGTAATCGGCTTCACCACTTCAGATGGTATTTATAGACGAAACGTGAATCTTTTCTAGGGGATTAAAGAAGGGACCTTGGCAAGACGCCACACCAAAAAGTGGAAAAAATGAGGAGTGTTCAAGTAGTGGGAAAAGATTTACCATTTTACTCGCTGGTAATGAATATGATTTTGTTAGAAACTGTAGTTTAGTTTTTGCGGCAAAATCAAAATCTAGTGATTACCACGACAATATGAACCTTTGAGAGGTAGTTGAAACATCAGCTGTTACCTAATCTACAGGAAGCGTCATTAATTATTTTAGACAATGCATCATATCATTCTCGGCTTATAAAGAAAAGGCCTTCGAGTGCATGGAAAGCGGGAGAGTTGCGAAACTGGTTAACAGCAAAAATTTCTTTTGCTGACACGGATTTAAAGGTAGATTTGTTGAACCTTGTTAAACAACGTAGACAACTGAAGCGCTACGTTGTATATGACATTATTAATGAATCTGGCCATTTCGTGCTTAGACTACCTCCGTATCATCGCCAATTTAATGCTATTCAGAATATTTGGGGTATCTGCAAATCATATTATGATAAGCACATGGGTAGGCAAGGTTACTCTGATGCCGTTGTATTACAAATGTGGATGCAGGCATTGAAACAATGTGACGGAGAAGTTACTACGCTGCACGATTTAATCAATTTTTCGACCTGTAAAAATTAACCGTTTTACTAGTATTTGCTTAAATATGGTATTTTTCTAAAAGTACTGCAGTTATATAATTTCATCTCTGTATTTTCTTGAATATATTTGCGTTTTCTCAAAGTAAATACATTTCGGTATTATTTTGGTACAAATTATTTACGGTCACTCATACGTTACATTCAACTTAATATGTTTTGGAGTCACTGGTATGTATTTGACATCCTGACTTTGCACTTCCTCTTCCCGTCTGGATGTCGACGAAGAATAGCCGTTTTGTTATTTTCCTAAAGAAAAATGGAAGTTTCTGGACTTTATTTAACCCATCGATGGTAATTTCATTTTTCTACATATGTACGAATAGCTATAAATATTTGGTACATTCGATCTTGTTCCGATTTATAAGAAAATACAAATACAAATGAGCTTTGCGATACGCTCTGTTCTTTTACACGACGTTTTGATTTTAGCAATCAACATATCTGTGATTCGATAACTAACGACTAAAATCAATTTGATCAAAGAAATCGATAAATAAATATATTAACTAAAGGGTTCTGTAAGGACACATGGGTTCTATATTTTAATCCGCATGGTAAGGATGTAACGCCATATCTTAACTGTTGTTATCTCTGTTTCATATTATTTTAGGGAAAGTCATTACTACTTTTGAAACAGTTATCAACTGTTCTCGAACTCATACTTGATTGAATTCATTTCTTAACGTTACTATTAATACTCTTTGATTAACTACCTCTTTGAAGGTAAGACTTATATTCATGCTTTCGTTTTGGGTTTAACATATTTACTTGTATAGGTACGTTTCGTACGGTGTACAAATGTGGATATAAGTACACTGCGGTACGTTTCGTTACCCTGTACATATTGGGGTATATGCTGTCTTAGATGTACATATTTTGTACATAGCTATATGTTTTGCATACCTACATTTTGGCCTGTTAAGTGGGTTTTACTTATTACATACTAGTAAGAAACTTAATGTAGATTATGAGATGATGATGAGAAGATATGTGAAATAATTGCCAAACACTACATGTTGAATTGGATCTTATGACAGGATTCCAGGATCTAAAGCTAAGTTACTGATCATACATGTTTTGTGTAGTTACATAAGATTGATGCTTTACTGTATCTTTGACTAATCCTAGAAGATTGTTTAGACATATTTAAATGGTATTAATGAACCTTTATGTGTACATTGCATAGATTTTCTTTCACTTACACAAAAAGTTTCTCTGGGTAAATTCTTTTAAGTCAATCGTTACAACGCCAAATGGTAATTTATGTATTTAGACTATGTTTTGTAGAAAGCTGTGAAACCGGATGCATTCGGCTCGGCAGATTTTAGATATAAACGATAAGATCCTTTCTGTTTTAATTGTGTTATTGCATATTTTTCATAGCAATGTGCTATTGACTGTGTTATTCATAAGCTTAAAAATTCATTGTAATATTCGGTTAAATGTGCCTCTGTAATGCTTAATCTACATCTATGTCATACATTTAAATACTAATACTGTGTGGCATAACTTAGTTTAAAGATCCATATCTTTTTCATTTTTGTTAAACTACACTTATTTGAAATTACTATATAAATTTGAGAGTACACTTTTGGGTGGCTTGCTGTTTTGTAAGTAAAGGCACAACATTATTTAACGTGAAAACCTAGGGGTTACTATTTGTGGGTAACACAACTTAAATATTTATTTAGGGAATTATCTCACCCCTTTTGGGGATACAGTTTAGTTGGTGTATACAGACACATATATTGAAAACGTATACTACGTTTATTTTTTTTATAATTATAAACAATACATTGCTTTCGCTTTTGGGACCCTATCTTGTAGCAATTTATTTCTATGCCCAGATCCTTCCTTACAATATTTGCTTGGCTAGAAAAGTGACTAATTAGCTTTGTTATCTAGGGCTGGCTGATTATTGTTCTAGCTGGCGCCCTCTTTCCACCTCTTAAGCTTTTAGGTACCACCTGTGTCACTATAGAACCTACCCCACTTCTCTACTTGGACTGAGCTTTCCGTCTCTGTGGAGGTAAGTTAGTGTACGAAGTTTGAATTTGCACGTAACAACATACAGAACAAATTATATGACAATGGAGGTCACGTGAAAAAGTGTTAGATATAACAGTAGAACCATTGGTAATTTGTATTAATGGCGATACTTCAGATGATAGTGATAGTTAATGTTTTAATTTTAAGTTTAGGTACATTTTTTTTTAATTCTCAATAAAATCCTGTTATTAAGTTGTAAATTAAATCCGTTTTGTTAACTTCCTCTATTCTAATTGTCAAAAAGCTTTTTTTATGTAAATATGACATTCTTCTAATTAAAACTGCATATTAAACTACATGCTTATTTACAGTTATTACTTGTAGTTTTTATTTATTGTAACAATTACGAAATTTAAAATTATAAATGGTTTGAACAAAATTAAATAATTTTCATACATATTTGTAGACTTTGCTACATTTTGCAAAATAATGATACATTAATGACCCACATTCTGTAATGTACTTATTTAGAAAGTAGTTCATTATAAGGTAATTTTGCTTATACGATTTAAATTATATCATTATATTTTCAATGACGTTTTAATTTTTTTTTTATAAATTGAAGGATATAACATATCCAGTTGTTAGTTACAAACACGCGAAATAAACTTCTGAATACCACTGTCAAAGGATTACAACAGACAATTTCGTCTTTAAAGAGACGCCTAAAACAAATATTACTATCTCCTTCTAACACACCTGACACAGATACAGATGTTTTAAACGTATAGTGTCCGTCTTAGTTCACCACCCGCAGCGACGATAATGTAGTATTCCAAATATTGTGTGTTAAATAGATACAAATTACGAGTGTGCACGCTAAATAAAGCTCTAAGTCGAAATTCGCAATCATTCATTTACGGACGATAGTAAAATTAAATTTGAGGGGTTTGTAATGTCATCCGGGGTTTACAGATACGGGTCTGTAAACCCCGGTCTCGTTTATAACGAATTAACGGAGGTCTATGGTGCCACATTTTGTCCACGCATTATTTCCTCTACACAAATATTACTAAAGAGTCAACAATGCCAAGTTATCCTAGCATTAGACATTACGGTCTAAAGCGGACTCCTTTTATTTTAACAGATTTCAACTTAATGAGCCCACGTGCCTAATCAAATAGATACTTCTTGCTAGGCAATGCTTGATTTTTAACATTTAGTTATTTGTAGTACCATTGTAAGGCCAGAAAATGGGCGTTAGCGAGTACTCGCGAAATATTTTGTGACAGAGTGATACACAACATTTTTTGTGCCGACACCAACAATTGTTATTAAAATCAATAAACAAATGTGTTGTACGTCTTAAAATTTCATACCTGTTGAAATTAAGTTGGCAGTAGTGGCAACTGACAGTAACCAAAAATACAATTGCGAAATTATCCATTACTCGCATTTTGTAGGTATCTTACAAATTTGTTCACTTTATAATAATTTATAGATGTAATTTGTAGTTTATAAGGAACGAATACAGACATAATAACGAATGTGTACACGTACACGCTAACAAGATTAGCCTTTCTGTTATGTCAAACGTAGATTATGTCGAATATCCTATCAGTTCTGTCACTACAACGAATACCAACTGTAATTTAGTATTATTTTTGAGGGTCTAGGCCGGGAAAACGCATAGTTTTCGGACGCATTTGCGACCTACAGGTGCCCTCTAACAAAACGAAGGCACAAAAAAGTATTTTAATTTCTGAATTCGTTCACTACTTACACCTGCTTGCTGAAATTAAATGAATATGTATTATTTTTATTTATATAATTAACTATCAGTTAATGTTTAAATGAAGCATTATTTAAAGACTATTATTGATAAAATAGCACTGGTGTACAGTTGTAATAGTATCAGCCTAGTAGCGCTATATTCATTGTAGATTGTGTATCAGGAGGATCCCATTTTTATGGTGAGTGTTGAATCAGTGTTTCTCGAATATCAGCCCACGCAAGTTGTTCCTGTGAAAATACAGTGAAAGGTAAAACTAGATAGGCTTTATCCATTTCACGTGCAAACTGAATTTTATTTACCGTCTAATTGATTCTGACTGGCGAGTAATTTTCAAACCCTCTTAAACAATACCATGCGTGGTGTGCGGGATGATATACCAGATGGTGTTGGATCGAATTATGGTTTACACGTGTTATTAATGTTATTCCTATCACTACATTAGTTAATTCAACAAGAAGGGATGCCATCACATTTTTCGAGACGTATATGAGAATTATTTAGCAAGCAGTTTGGGAGGCTCTGAATAGGTGCCGGGGAGCCCCTAACCTTACCTCTAAGATTCCTAGGTCTAACTCCCCGATTATTACCCTTGTGGTGATATGAAAACTTAAAGTGTGGTTTTTGAAAACCTATGTTAAAATGTAGGAGACAGCATATTTAATACTGCAACATATGTTAGATCTCATCCAGAAACTAGTCGTATAACAATGTTTGCTTTAAGAAGGGAAAAACTAATGTATTGAGTTAGATCAATTAAGAAGCAAATGTTTCTTTGTATATATCGACTTTGGGCCAAAAATCTCCATTTACAGTATTTATTCTCGAGTTATACGTTGGTAAAATGTTACAGGTACCTAGGTTATAATTACACCCTGCTTATTGGACATAAAGGTTATATGAAAGCACGTAGAACATTTTAATAGTTTACGATACATTAATACTAACAAAAACCACATTCTTTGAGTACACTTTGATGAGGTTGTTTAACATCAATATTTCTTAATCGGGTGTTTCACAGTTTACTGGTAACGATAGCTGAAAATATACTGTATGTGAAGAATAATGAAGGTAAATTACTGACGTTTCGGATGCATTTGAGAACTGTTACACGTATACGTCGCCGTAGTATAGTCTTTCTTCACAGTAATATCTTTTCTAAGAGTTGTAATCATAATTACAGTGAAATCTAACAAAATAATTAATTGAATTTACATTACGTTAGTTTTGAAAGTTCTTCCGTATATTTTAGTGATTATAATTCTAAAAACACTTTTTGTAAAATTAGTTGTTAATTAGTCCAAATTCCTGCCCGTTGGATGGATTACAAATATTAAAGAAGTAAAAATTTTTGGTTTAAGATATTAATTATATTAAAGCGTGGAAGATAAAATCCGTGTTGAGTTTCCGAAATGATGTAACATTACATTTATTATATATAGAAGGATTAATAGTTACAACTTTGCTTATAATACTGATTAGTAGTTTGACAACAGTTTTATGTTTTCTAACCCTGCTATTACCTTCGGGTCTATATGACCCGAAATCAAATTGTTGTTTAGATAACTTTTTTGTTTATTAATATCTAAACTTCGTAGTTAATGACTTTGTTTCTAATCCATTGAAGAATGAGGTGGCTTGTTTTTTTTCCTTATTTTTTTTAAACATGATTGTTACATTGATGTTCCTCGGATCATTATGACCCGAGGCTGTAATACATTAGTAGGACGTATAAATTTGTATTTTCAATTATTTTATATTGAAATTTGAGGATAAATAATGTGCATGTCATCACATGCTTGTTCAAATGTAGCTACCTATGCGAGTTACTACAGCATTTTCGGCAGGTTTGTAGCCGCGTGTGCAAGTCGAAACAGGAACAGACTTGCAACTTGCAGCAGGTATAAATATCATATCGCAGTGCGCAACCGATAGTTTTGTTTGTTACGTTGCAGAGTAAAGTGCGGTTTGTTGTACGTACTACTAGTTCTTCTAAAGTGCTAAAATAACAATAATGGCAAAAAAATATCTTAGTGGTGAAGACTTAGAAAAACTTATTGATAATTTGAGTGACATTAGTGACAATGAAGCTTCTGAAGAGGAAGATCATATCAGTAAAGATAGTGATTATGAACAGTCAGACGATGATTTTTTCGACGATGCTGGACCGACAAATCCTACGCAATTGATGCCACCTGCTCAATCGGTTCAATCTAAAGATAATCCCATAACTTGGATGTTAGATCCATTTCCTCAATCAGGGCGTGCAACTAGTGAAAATATCATAAAAGTCGCTCCAGGTGCAACTAGATACAGCAATGCACGAGTCCAGGATGTAAAATCTACATTTCAGCTATTTTTCAATAGTTTTCTGGAAAATATAATTTTGAAAATGACTAACATCGAAGGTCGTAGACTGTACGGTGACAAGTGGCAAGAATTAGATGACATTACGTTACAGGCGTACATAAGTTTGTTACTGTTAGTAGGAGTTTACAGATCGGATGATGAATCTACCAGAAGTTTGTGGAATGCAGAAACAGGCAGACCTCTTTTTCGCGCAACAATGTCGTTGAAACGATTTTATTATATATCACGCTTGTTACGGTTTGATAATAAAGAATATCGTCAAGAAAGGAGCCTACGGGATAAGTTGGCTCCTATTAGAGAATTTTGGGTCAAATGGGCTGAAGTACTACCAAAATTGTTCAATCCTGGGCAAAACGTAACTGTGGACGAGCAGGTTGCATTTAGAGGTCGTTGTCCATTCAAGCAGTATATACCAAGCAAGGAAGCAAAATGTGGCATCAAAATATGGACGCTTTATGATAGTGCAAGTTCTTATGCTTTAGAAGTTCAAGTATATACGGGAAAACCATCTGGGGGAAAACCTGAGAAGGATCAGGGGCTGAGAGTAGTTTTAGATCTTACTTATGGACTAAGAGGTCAGAATGTAATTTGTGACAATTTCTTTACATCGTATAAATTGGGTCAAATGCTTCTCAAAAGAAATCTTACTATGTTAGGGACTGTCAGGAAAAGCAAGCCTGAGCTACCTATCATGGAAGTAAATAACGTTGTGCATAGTTTTTATTTCACTAAAGATACCGCAGTCTTATATTCCAAAAAAATACAAGAAGGTCATTGTAATGAGTACGTTTCATAACCAGAAACAAATAAGCGAGAGAGAAGACAAAAAACCACAAATTATACTTGATTATAATTCTACCAAAGGAGCAGTTAATACATTACATCAGCTAATGGGTGCACACACATGCAAACGAAAAACAAATCGATGGCCTATAATCTTATTTTACAACATTTTAGATACCAGTGCCTATAATGCTTTCGTCTTATGGCGCGAAATAAATCCAGACTGGAATAAAAATGTTTTGTTCAAAAGAAGACTGTCTTTGGAACAACTGGTCAAACAATCGGTAAATCCTTACATTTTGTCCAGAAAACATCTTCCCCATAATGAACAAGCAGCTGCAATTGTAACAGCTATTCAACAACCATTGGTGGAAAATTCTACCGCACGTGTTCCTGGAACTAGCAACAAAAACAAACGAGCACGCTGCAAATTTTGCCCTTCTAAATGTTATAACAAAACTAATATGACCTGCATTAAGTGTAAAAAATATTTGTGTAAAGAACACGTAATCTACTATTGTCCCGACTATAAGAAGTAGTGGATCATATCAATTATTAGACATTTTTTATTCCGTTTTATTTTTTTTTATTTAAATTTGGTTGAATTTATTGTAAGTTGCACGTTTCATTTAAAAAACATTGCATTAGAGAAATGAAGTTAATAAATGTATAAAAGTTGTTGTTATTTTGGTTTTAATTCATATTTCAGGAGTTCGGGTTATTATACCCGAAGGAGCACAAGGGTATAGTCCTGTCGAGGAGAACAGCAGGGTTGTTAAACACACAAACTTTTGTGGGTATTTTATCCTGCATGTACAATTTTGGTGTTATTACAGTCAAAAATATGATGGTTTGTTAAGGCCGTTTAGTTATTATATGTCTTTAAAGATGTTTTACGTTGATATGTTCTCGTCTTTAGATGCTGCGTAGTTGCTATACCGGGTGGTGGATGGTCGGACGCACCATAGGAAATCTAATGGGAAATCATAAACTCTCGAATTCCTGTTTCTCTAATTATTTTAGGTAGAAACATCAAAGGAACTTTTCTTTAAAGAATTAAATTCGCTATTGAATGAAACTATTAAAAATATTTTACAGCTTCCACTAATTTAAAAATTGCAGAAATTATGTACCATTCCTTCATAACATCAGAACAGCAATGGAACGACAGGTTGACGCTATCTTTCAGAACTATTATACACACTGTCATGTTGTCAGTCTACTAGTCATAACAGTAGACTTAAAAAATGTCGTACACCATTTCAACAAGAATAGAATTTGTAAAAATCTTTTATTCTGACAATATCATGTGCGCTGTAAGTGCCTTATTTAGCACGAAATATCCAAACTGCCCGATTCCAAGCCATACTACAATTGGAAGCATTATTACCAAATTTGAAAATAATGGAACTGTGCATGCGCCAAAAATTATGAAGCCAATATTCAAAGAAGTATGTTTGAAAATGAAAATACTGCAAATGTATTAACTACAGTTGTTGAAAATCCTGGTATAAGTTCTCGACAAATTGCGAACCAGTTTGGAATGCATAATACAACCGTACTAAAAATTTTGAAAAAGAACAGTTTCCATTCGTACAAACTGCAGTGTCATCAGGAGTTGCTTGAAGGGGAGTTTGAGAGAAGAGCAAAGCATTGTTATGAGATGCTGCAGAAGGATAATCTAGACGGACAATTTCTAAAGAACGTTTGTTTTACGGATAAGTGTACGTTTACGTTAAATAATGAACCAAACGTGCAAAGTTGTAGGATTTGGTCAACAAGGAGGCCTGAAGTTGTTGCCAAATCCGATCTCAATATCGACAAAAAGTTAATGCTTGGGTATGAATATTCGGACAACATATTATTCGACCATTTGTTTATGGGAAAAATGTAAGCGCGGATAGGTTTTTGGATTTACCGCAGGAGCAAATTTTTCCGGCTCTAGCAGAATCGGACCAAATTGTACAATTAAGTGACCTCCAAGACTCGACACCTTGCCCCAAATGACTATTATCCCTGAGGACATTTCAAATCTAAAATTTTCACTTCTGAAAGGTTTGCAGATTTATAGACTTTAAAGGCACCACCAGTGAAGAATGCTCGATAATAACGCCTCGCATTCTTGCCAATGTTAGAAAAGAATTTTATGATAGATTGGGATATTGCTTATCGCAAAATAGTGACTTATTTGAACATTTGCTATAATTTTTGTAATTTGTAATTGTTAATTATTATTAATGTTTATACTACGTTTTTTAATAACTGTAGTTAATACATTTGTAATATTTTTATTTTTAAACATTTCTTCATAATTACATACAGGAAACGACGTTGCACTGTTTTCAAATTTGATAGCAATTCTACCAACAAAAAGTTTTGATTAATTTTTCAGACCATTACATCTACGTTATTTATGAAACTCTTTTTTTTCCATTGATTATTTAGATGGTTTGACGTTTGAAAAGTTGTGTCATTTTGACATTTCATTGCTGTCCTGATGCTGTGAAGGAATGGTACATAATTTTTGCAATTTTTGAAATTAGCGTTAGCTGTAAAATATTTTTAATAGTTTCATCCGATAGAGAATTCAATTCTTTAAAGAAAAGTTTCTGTTTAGTTTTTACCTAAAATAATTAGGGAATCAGGAATTCGAGAGTCTATGATTTTCAACTAGATTTCCCATGGCGTGTCCGATCATTCAACACCCGGTATAAGTTTCTTGGCACCTTTCAACTTATTTTGTACATATTAAACTTATCTAGGTTAGGTGATGGAGTTTCGAGTTTTGTATTTAATGCACTAACTGTGTTAAGTTTAAGTTTCATAATTATAAAGGACTGACAGATGAAAATGTAAATTTTCACGACTATCATTCATAATTGATATACCTATCTTTTAGGTTGTAATTGTGTATATTTATTTATGTCTTAAATAAACTGGAAGGATTCAATAATTACACTAATTAATTAAGATAACGCTTACTTTTTTATAGAACTCTCTCTTATTTTTGCGTTTTCATATTTCATAAATCTATTTAATAATTCGACTAATAATTTTTCTTTAATTGAAAAATAAAAACACTTAATGAAAGGTAATTGTGAAAGTGCATTTTTATTATACAGGGTAATGTTTATTTTATAGCATGTCCTCGTCTCCAGTGCATTATGCTGTGCGTTCTCTGTCTGTCGGTCAGTTCGTCGAGATGGGATTTATCCAACCGAGTCCTTCCTTAAACTTATGTGCATTTAAACAAAACGATTTCAGTACGGTTATGATTTTATTGATATGAAATAATTCGGAATTGTTTGTTGTTTTTTATGCGCTCATGGCAACGCTAGGTGATGAACGATATCTTTGTCTTTCCGTCCGGGGAGAGAATAGTGTCGATGTGTTACCGACTCTCGAGCAGGCCACGTACAACTGCCATGGGAAAAATATGGGAATTCAAGGTTTATTCTACACACTTCCAACGATTGGCCTTGCAATTTATTAATCGTCATCGCGCATGATGCAAGGCGAACCGGAAGCTAGACACGTTTAAATTGAAACGGGAAGTCTTTTGGAATCAGTGGTATTCTTGGAATTAGAAGGTCCTCGCCTTTCACTTTCCCATGATTATCGTTGCTTTAATTACGTTGTTCAACAGCTTCTTAACAGCTAGTCTTGTTCTACTGCATAGTTTCGGTTGGTTCAGATTGGGTGTGTGTGTGTACGCGCGCGTGTGTATGCGTGTTTGCGTGCGTGCGTGCGTGTGTGCGTGTGTGTATGTGCCTGCGTGCGTGTGCCTGTGTGTGTCTATGTGGATGTATGCGAGTATTCACGATAACTCCAGATCGAAAATACCTACGTACTTAAAAATGTTTATTTTAGCTTGTTTTTATTTGGCTTGGAGCTGACTAGATTTTGGAATCAATCCAGCTGCGTAGGGAAGGGGTTTATTAGGGTTACTTTTTGTTTTTAATCAAATATTTTTAAAATAGCTGCATATTTCAAAGATATAAAAATACCTAGATATAGACCTTAAACATATCGATTAATTATATTCTATGCTATTTTTTGATACGAAGCAAACAAATTCCTAAGGTAGTATTTAAGTGTTAAGTGTATAACGGTTAATTTTATGAGAAAAATTGTAGACATATTTTTTAAAAAAATTTTATTTTGCATAAGTTTTCTTTATAAAGTTTCTTAAGATAATGCAAGGTAAGTCTAAAAATTAATTAAATATGAATGAAAACGGTTAAAGTATATTATTGGTATCTTACATAAGCAGGTGGTTTTGGAATTTTTTTTAAGTTAACATGTATACATTAATCTCTGTCTGACATGAAGTTTTAAACGTCTGTTTGACATTGAATATTCTCTTGTTTTTACAATGTTGCCTGTTTTCGTAATTAACTTAACACAAAGGGGATTGCATAATTATCCTAAAAAATCTGATTAAAATTACTTCATTTCTTCTAATTTCCATTGTGTAGGTTGGAAGGTTGTATTCCACACGAAATATTCAATAATGTACATAATTATAATTAAAAATAAATCAGAGTTAGTCTGGGGTTATTAACATTAAGATTGAATACTATATCAACTGAACTATCTCTATAAATTACATAATTTATCTAAAACCAATTAATACTGTACACAAATTGTTTTCGTGCCATATCCGTGTTGTAAAGTTCTGTTGAAACAATACTCTACATCCTTAGTTAAGTTTGCCTAGTAACCCTAGTAACCGCATTTATTTTGTTATTTTGTTGACAAACAAACTGCCAAGTTTGGTTAGTCGAACTTTAATAGTGTCAAAGTTGTACAAGTTGAAAGTAGTGATTGGACGAAGATTGAAAAAAAGTGAGCTTCATGCTGTAATCAAGTACCTACAAAAGAAAGGTTTAACACCTAAACAAATTTATACAGATACGGTTGGCATGCTTGGAGATTCTGCTCCTTCCTATCAAGTAGTAAAAAGTTGGTATCGAGCGTTCAAATGTGGCAGAACAACCTGCAAACATGCAAGAGGTGTTGGTCAGCCGCATTCTGTGTGTACTCAAGGAAATATTGATTTTGTAAATGACATGAACAGAGAAGATCGTCGAATGACAACAAGACGTATAGCGGAGATAACAGGCCTTTCAAATGGTACGATTTGAACCATAATAAATGACTATTTAGGGCTTCATGAGGTGCCAGTAAGATGGGTACTCTGAACGTTGACGCCCGAAGCGCTTGAGATTCACTTCTTCAATAGGCAATTTAGCCTTGTTTAACCGTAATCCTAAATGTTTCCTCGATTGCTATGTTACGGTTGATGAAACTTGGGTTAATCACTTCGATCCCGAGTGCAAATAACAAAGTAGGGAGTGGCATCATCCAGGATCTCCCCCTCTACGCAAAGTTAGTGTACAGGCTTCAGCGGGCAAGATAATGGCTACAGTTTTGTAGGATGCCGAAGGAATTTTACTGGTAGATTTTTTGGAACGTGGCCACACAGTCACTGGCCAATATTACGCAGCATTAGTTACAAAACTTCGTTATTGCATTAAAGAAAAAAGAAGAGGAAAACTGGCACGCGGAATTCTCTTTCATCAAGACAACGCCCCAGTTTATAAGAACCTTATTTCTATAAATGCAATCCATGACGCTGAGTTTGAAATTATGGATGATCCACCCTGCTCCCCTGACTTAGCTCCCAGTGATTTTTATTTATTTCCAAAGCTAAAGAGAGCCTTCGGGGAATAACATTTGAGAGCGATCACCCAGTTATGGCAGCAGTGCAGGACTCCTTCTGTGATCAAGTCTCCGAGTTCTTCAAGAAAAGTGTTGCTGTGCTTGAACATAGGTGAAATAAGTGTCTTCTCGTTCAAGTCGATTATGTTCAAAAATAATGTTGTATTCTTGCTAGGGGCATTAAATACTGTACATCACCCATATGTATGTCAAACCGAACATTTTATTGAACACTACACCATGATAGTCTCCCAGAAACACAGATCATTGGAATTTGTGTTTTAATCAACCTCAGCATAAGTAACTCTTAATTTATTTTTTACTAATTTTCTACATTTAAATTAGTATACCGAAAATAGTTGTATCCCAGATAGATAATTTAAATTAGTAACAAGTTATTTATAATTATGTATTAGGCTGATATACATTGCTGGTATAAGCCACTAATAATCACATATTAACTAAAATTATCTGAAACTCTCCTTTTAAACTGACATTGAATCTAAAGAACGATAAGTATGCATTTAAAACCCAGTGGCTTTACAAAACCGAGTTCAGCCATTTAGTTGCTTGTGAAAACTGTATTTTCTCATATAAATAATTAAACTAACTTCATTGTATCTATTGATGGCTCAAACGTTTGGGTAGTAGAGTTTAATGCACAGGTTTTGATATTTTATATATTCCAAATTCAATTTCTGTGAAAGCTACAGCATGTATTATACTTAGTTATATTAGTTGCCAAACTATTTTTATATATGTATAGTTTTTGTTTATTACACTGTACATTTATATTTCCCCTATTCGTTCATCGCAGTAAAGTTGTGCGGAATTAATTTTTTACATTTAATGTAAAATAAAAAAAATATTTGTGAAATATTGGTATTCCTACAAGCCTTATTAAACTTTTAAAAACTGACATATATTATTACTAAAGCTATTAAACGTTTTAGTTTTAGTTACCATCTTATCAGCTTTTACAGCGTACTGCTATATTTGCGTAATAATAATCCTTCCACTACCAATATATTATCTTACTTCCAAATTTGCATAAAACAAGGTTTTGTAAAGATTTTCGATACCTTCTTCATATTTAATATCCAGCCCAATAGAAATGCAGATACACAAATAAATGTGACCAAAATAATACTTTTATATCATATAAATTTATTTGAGTACTGAAATATACAGTTGCATTATATGAAAGGGTTGATTATGCGATACACCTATTCGTGACGTAGGTAAGTTTCTTTGTTCTAATTACTACATTAGTTAGAAATTAAATGAATTATTAAATCTAGCTCACGATATAAACAAGGTTTAATTTTCTTTTTTTAATTAAGGGTTTTCTCAATACCACGTCTTATGGAAGTTTAAAACTTTCCGGTAATCAATCATATCCAAACTCTTCCTGTTTCTTTGTAAACATTGTAGTATAACTTGCTTAAATGGATGAAGTATTAACGTTATCCAAAAATTTATTAGAATAAGCTTCATAAATGACAGTTCCTAAGAATGTTTTTTAACTTTGCAGGTCTTTATTATACGAATAAATTTTAAATTCAAGACTTTAAGTATAACGAAGAATATACCTAAATATAGCTGCATCACTTCTGACTTGAATCTACGTTTTATTAGGACCTTTAAGGCTCCACGTCACATTAACTGAGAATGTATCTGTCATTTCAAAATTTCAAATATTTTATTCCTTTAAGCTAGGTATTTTACACGTATTAGGGGTAATCAATCAAATGTTTGGGAATCAAAATTTCTAACAGCCACAGTAACATTTTGGCTATAATTCACCAATGAGACATTAACTTAATTTTCAGCTGCAAGAGTTTGACAATTTTGTCTTCCTGCATCATTAGTGTTGCCGTCGCAGTAAACCTGCTCGTGGTAGATTTGAACGATAGTTTGCTACAAATATAATTTAAAGTTAAAACACATTTTTACATTATTCGCATCCCGAATATCCAATTCTGAAAATCAGCTGCAATTGGCAATTAATGGTGATAATGTGAATATTGGAAATTTTTGGAGTTTGCAGACATTTCCTTCTTGCTTTTGATTACAGACTAGCCAAGGTTGTTAAGTCCTGAGAACCACTCCACAAAGAAATTAGGTATAAATTGCTTAAAGGAGTAGCAGGATATTTTTGATAACGCTATTAGTGAGTGAAACATATCTTTGTCTAATAATGTAATTGAAAGAAGTCATTGGATTGGTTCAATTGGCAAAAAAAGATCACGGCCAACTATAACAAAATTCATGCCGTAGCACGATCGACACACTGTGGACTCGAAGAGAAATTAGTAAAAGGATGACATGCAACATATTATTGTAAAAAAAATTTCAGCCTGTGTGAAAATACATATCTTATTCACATTTTTAGACGTAACAACTAAAAGCAACTCTCTTGCATTTTTCGATAACAGTGATAGTTTTTCAGATAATTTACAAAAACAAACTACGGAAATTTTACAGTAACATAAAAACATCAACACACCAGTCTTTAATAGCAAAAGGAAAACGCGTTTTTCGTAAGGTAATTTTAATAAATGTATTTTTTATGCTTTCCTTCTGTAATAGGACATACGCAGACTGCAAATGGACCAGGAAACTATGCGTTTTCCGGCCTATGGCGGCATAAATAATACTAAATTACAGTTTGTATTCGTTGCAGTGATAGAACTGATAGAATATTCGACATAATCGACATTTGACATAACACAAAGACTAATCGCGTTACCGTGTACGTGTACGGATCCGTTATTATGTCCGTATTAGTTCCTCATAAACTACAAATTACATCTATAAATTATTATAAAGTCAACAAAATTGGTAAGGTATCTTCAAAATTCGAGTTACGAATAATTTTGTATTGTATTTTTTTATGTTATATTGGTTACTGTCAGTTGTCAGTATTGCCAACTTAATTTCAACAGGTATGAAACTTTAAAAACAACAAATTTGTGTATTGATTTTAGTAACAATTGTGGACGTCGACACAAAAATCTTGTGTATCGCTTTGCCATAAAATGGTTTGCGAGCAGTTTGTTTTTGTAAATTATTTAAAAACTATTGCTTTTATTAAAAAAATTCAAGAGAGAAGAAAAATTGTTTTTAGTTGTTATGTCTGGAAATGTGAATAAGATATTACTTTCATACAGGGTAAAAATTTTTTTTATAGTAATATGCTACATGTAGACGACAGCAGCGCCTCATTTAACATTAATAAGAAGTATGTGTCAACACTCGACAAATGTCTGTACAAACCATGAATGATTCACACCACATATTGTATCCAACGAATAAGCTTAAGTTAATGATATGAGCTGATAAACTAGACAACCTAGTAAAAATTTTTAAATTGAAAATTAGTAATCAGAAAACTGATGCCATCCAAAATACTATCAATAATGGCAAAAAAACGTATTATCGTTGTTTTAATTTACTGTTCCATTCTTATTTCTTATACATGAAGCCATAAGCCAAAATCACCTAGATAATTTTCAACTTGATGTGTGTAATCGTACGCATCAGAATGCGTACGAGTGTGAAAATGCGCGTTCGCGTCTGCATGCACGTATTTGCGTACGTAAGTTCGTAAGTGCGTGCGTGCATGAGTGCGTGGGAGCATTCATCCGCGCGTGCGGACGTGTGTCCTGAGATCACTTAAAGGTACTCATCCAATTTTAATAAAATTCCGTATTGGGAGCTATGTCTTAAATATCCTGTATATGTCAAATTTTGGTTAACATCTGTATACAATATAGGTACTTTATAGAAAAAAATGTACAAAGGTAATTAAGTATAATGCAAGTTTTATGTATGAAAGTTTTATATAGGGAAATACGCCCTAAACGCAAAAAACTCCCTAAAATAAGTTTTAGGAATAATCGCCAGCCTTATAGAAAAGAGGAGACCAACTTTTTCTAGGGATAATTTAATTTTAAATAATTTTTATAAATTTAGTTAAATTACATGAATAAAAATACAATTATGATAGTTTACATTGTGTATAATTAACTCTAACTTCTGCACACTCATGAATTTTAAATTGATTTGTTACATACAATTAAGAATTAAAACTGTAGTTTCTACAAGAGAAAATATAAATAAAAAATCCGTTCTTGAACTAACCGAACCCGTCTCAAAACACGTCCTGCGTTATAATGTAATAACATGTTCTGCTTTTGTCTTTTATGCAAAGCTTTACTACTGCACATGACCCGCATGTGCTGACCACATCCAACTTAAAGAACGCCAACGGTTTCATTGAAGTGTTGAAGGAATACACTGAGAAACCCGAGATCTAGCAGTGAGCTTTGATGTAGTCTCTTTATTCACGAGTATCCCTACCAAAGAAACACTAGAGGTTATCCAACAGAAATGTGAACCAACAAACGACATATTAAGTTTAGTACCCTTACTAAATGTTCTGGTCTCCAAGACACAACACGGAACTTTGGGACATACCGTGTACCGCAAAGGTAGACAAACCAATTGTTACTTGAACGCCGAGTTGCCAAACGAATAACATCAAGACCGCACTTCTACAAAGTGGGAGTGTACGAAGTACCATGTGTAGAGTGCGAAAAATATATATTGTACAAACCAACCGACGCATCAAAATATGCAGAAGAGAACGTTGTAAAGCGATACTGAACAATCATGGCTCAACATGTGCAGGAGATACAAAAACAGACTTCGTTAACGTCAACATGCTATCCAATATCTAAAATAAACACACTGAATATTTCGGGAAGCCATTAAAATAGAGGAAAGACCGTTCATCATGAACCCACAAATGTTATCCGTGTATGCTTCTAAAGAAGCGCGTAACAGCTACCACGCACCCAAAAACTAGAAAGAGAACCAAAGGAGCAAGGAGAGAAAGTAATGAAAGAGACTGTGGTCCAAGTGAAAGAGAAAAGGACAGAGAAAGTGACGCCAACTACAAATAACACCGGAGAACAATCAAGATATTAGATCGGTTCGAACCACCAGAAGTCGAGTAAGGATCACTTGCAGATGGTTGGTGCGATTCAGTCAAAACTCAGTGATGGAGAAGATCGTTCTTTTAAGCAGTAGCCAAAGCAGATAACGTGGAAAGAAACCTGGAAGAACAAAAACCATATGAACTGGGATGCACTGGAAGAAGCAAAAATAATATTTTTCATGGAAATGGTATATTATTTTATAAGGAGCTAAAGTGACACTTTTTGTGACGAATCTGTAGGTTTGACGGACGATCGGAGTGAGTCCGGGAAATACAGATGAGCCAGAAAAAGTCACTTTGCTCCGCATAAAATATACTATTTTTTCCTCAGACGTTTTTTTACATTTATATGTGAAATAAGGAAAATTAATTAGGTTGTGTAAATGAGGAATAGTTAGATTTACATAGCGTGTTCTGGCAAGCAGCAGTAGACGATGCTAGGTTTCGTTGAAAACAATGCATTAAACAAGTTAAAAATTGTGAAGATTCTCCGTGTTATTGTAAGTATTTTATTAAACTTTTTGCTCCTATTTGTGTAAATTAAAATATTACATTGTTAGGAGTATGATGGATTTGGAGAACTACACGCCGTCAGAAATTACTGAAGCGGCTAGTACAGCAATAAATGATCTATTACCTACAAGATCGAGCAAAATCTATGAACGCGCTTTTCAGCAATTTATAAAATGGTGCGATGCAAAAAGTATTAAAAGCTACTCTGAAACCGTAATGTTAGCTTATTTTGCAGAATTAGCAACAAACATGAAAATGAAAAGCTCGACAATGTGGTCCCAATATTCGATGATAAAATCATTATTGAGCATTCGAAATGGCGCAGATATAAGCAAATACTTGAAACTTCGTGCATATCTAAAGAAGTAGCAGAATCAAGGATACACCCCAAAGCAGGCCAAGGTATTTACAAAAGACCAATTTAACAAATTTTTATCGGAAGCGTCGGACGAAAAATACTTAGCAATGAAGGTAAGTTTTAGAAATACAATGAAAACAAGTCTTTACATTTTGTATTTTTTTTGATAGTTTTGATTATTGGTATCTCAGGGGCATATCGTTGCGATGAATTGGTGAAGATGAAGGTAGACGATATTGAGAACCTGAAAACTCTGCTACGTATTAAAATTCCAGATAGCAAAACAAAAAAAATTAAATCTTTTACAGTTGTAGGGGAATCTTTTCTAAATTTATGTAACAAATAAGTTGCTTTGCGCCCACGAGATATGAATTATCGCCGATTTTTTTTGAAATATGGACATCACCGCTCAAGAGCGGAGATGGGAATCCATAAAATAGGTAGTGTCCCTAGGGAGGTAGCTTTTTTCTTAAAATTAGCGAACTGTACAGAATATACAGGGCATTGTCTAAGGAGAACCTCAGCTACACTGTTGGTGGACGGCGGCGCAGATTTAGTGTGCTTGAAGCGCCATGGTAGCTGGAAATCCAGCACTGCAGCTGAGCGTTATGTTGAAGACTCTCTAGCAACAAAAATGAGTGGGTGTTTGACTTATTAACTTACATTACTTTTGCATCCGCTGCGAGGGGATGCAAAGACTTTTGCAGCCACCGGTGAAAATGTCAAACTTTAACGTTGCCAGGTGAAGTTTAAAATGTCATCCTTTATTGACGTCTGAAGAAAATAATATTTTATTAACTTGCTTTGTAGAATTCCATGTTTAAAAATCGAACCGAAATTGAAAAGAAAGTTTTAAGCGATTTTAGAGATATGAAGCAGACAATTCCAGTTTCAACTTCCAGTTGAAGCTTGATTGATGAATATGTAATCCATTGAATTAAAGTGCAAGTAAATGAAAAGAATTTTAAGCGAGATCTCCATAATAACATTGTAGTGTAGAACTCCACGCGGACAAAGAATGTAGGTGGCGTAATTATAACCGCCGAAGTAAACATTCTAGCGGTAACCGCATCCAGCCGTATGTAAATAGTTAGTTAAGAATCAATTTAGCATACATTTTTTAAAATCATAGTGCTCACAAGCAGACGAGTTTTTATTAAATGTTAGCTGCAACATTATGATTTTCTAGATTTGCTGTGGACTGATGTGATTGGGTATAGTGCGGGGCGGTTTCTTTTAAATTTTAGCGAAAGCGATTGGTCGTAATCTTTCTTTGGTTTCTTGGTTAAGGTTCAGAAATTGTACGTCAAAGTGGTACATAATGAGCGCTCCTGTTTTCGCTTAAATCTATTCATACCTGCCTTGCGCGTGCCGATAATTAAAACATTGATACAGGGGCAGACCCAAATTTACAAGTGTGTCCAGTAATTACGAATTGCGTGTTACGCACTAACGGATTTATGGTAAGTGGCAGCTTACAATATTTTGCGAACCAGTCTGAATGTGCGTGAACGCACATAAAATAGGATAGTTCATTAGTGTCAACATAAAACCTAGATTCCTAATTAAAAACAATTTGAAGGAATGTTATCACTTTAATCAGGATACTTTATTCGCTACTGTAACAAACAAACATTTGTTTTAGTGGGTTCTATTATACCGTATTAGTTGAACAATTTTGAGTAAGCTAGAAAGTAAGGTAATGGCTTAGGTCACCCTTATTTCCCAAGCATATTTACGAATGTACAGAGTTACCCATACTCGGCACCTGGTTATCTCGGTAATTGTTGAACATCAAAAAACTGATATAGGTGTCATGAGATGTATTTGGGCGAAACTGAAAATAGTAAAAGTAGAGTTTTGAAATATTTGCTGGTTTTTAGAAGCTACGGGGGAAAACCGAAAAAATTTCGATTTTAAATTTGTCCCCGTACGTTTTATTACCAACAATAGAAGAAAACGTTTCCTATTAAAGTTTCTTAGTTTGCTAAGTAGAACGTTATGCCGTCAAAAAATTCCATCTACCGTGTCAAGTCAAAAAGTTGAAATGAATGTTTATATGGTTTATTGAAGACTACTGCCCCTCAGAGTAATATGAAGATAACAAGTTTAGAGCAACTTCTTAATTTTTCTTCATAATCGTACGATGCCTAAGAATACCTACTTAATAAATAGGTTAGTACTCTATGGATAAAGTCTAGTTGCCATGAAAACAAAGAGGATGAGTAATTTCATTTAATAACAGACCGCAACGTGTTTCGAGTTTTCTGTTAGAGAAAATGGTTCACAAAAACTATGAAAAATATGATATGTTATGTGATATATCGAATGTCAAGGAAACAAAGAAAATGCCCTAAACTTATATTTTCGACGTTATCCCGGAGAAAACAGCAACCATTCGGTGATATTTTTTAAAAGACCAGAGAACAATCTGAAGAGTAATGGAACCTTTAGTAGACCTAGACCTGATGAATATACTAAGGAAAATAAAGAAAACGAAATAATAAACGTTCTTGGATTCGTGGTATGTGAACATCAAGTAAGTTTCGCTTACCGTTATCAATTACCTGGAACAATTTTATACTAAAAATTGCGTACATACCATAATAATGTTATTAAAATTAAATTCATTTTCAGCAAGAAAATTCCACATCTATACCAACAATAGAAAAAGCAGTTGGGGTGTCAAACCCAAGGTTCAAAAGATATTGAAAAAAGAATCATTACTTGCCATATAAAGTAAACTTGGCACAATGTTTGCACCCCGGGGATCATGAGAGACAAATTGAATATTGCGGTTGTTTTTTACATAAATGTAACAAAATTTCCAATTTTTATAACATAATTGTATGGTCCGGTGAGGCAAGAATTACAAATGATGGAATTATGAACCGCCACAATGAAAGATACTGGGCCACCAACCCATATTTATTGAGACCAGTTCGCCGACAGGGTATATTTGGTTATAACATCAGTTGTTTTTTAGAAGGACTCAGGTTTGCCTATACAATTTGTGAAGAAAACCTTAATACTGAAAGATACCTAAATATTCAGGAAACTACCCTTTTAAATTTGCTTGATGACGAACCTTTGTAAGAACGAACTAATATATATTTTCAGCAAGATGGTGCTCCCAGCCATAACGCTTTAAGAGTCGGGGAATATTTAAATATTAACTTCCCAGATAGATGGTTGGAAACATATGGACTTGTTTAGATGGCCGCCGCGCTCACCTGCAGATTCTTTTATAGGATCATCTAGAATCAGAGATCTAGAAACGAACCAATGAAACACAGGAACAGCGTCTTGATGCAATCCATGCAGAATTCAAAAAAATAAAACCCGTTCATATTATTACTGCTCTAAGATCGGTTAGAAATCGTTGCCAAAAATGTATTGACTGCAATGGAAGGCCATTTGAGTACGTTCATCAATAAATGTGCTGCATTTTATTTTATTTTCTTACATCATAATGCATAGCTTACTACTGAATTAATATAAAAATTTAAATTGTTCACTTATTTAAATAATAAACTATATTAAATGTTATATGTGTGCAAAGACAATAAAAGTGCGACTTTTTTTGGCTAAAAATACACAGGGTGTTCCATTTAAAATGAGAAAGTTGGATGCGATAACTTTTTGACTTGACCCGGTAGACGCGATTTTTGGCCGGCATAATATTCTACTTAGTAAACTAAGAAACTAGGAAACATTTTCTTCCATTACTTGTAATAAAACATACAGGGGATAAATTTAAATCGACATTTTTCATGACACCTACATCAGTTTTTTGATGATAAGTTCAATAATTACCAGTAAGTGTACAGGGACCAAACTAAAATAGTTTAATACAAAATCTTGGAAATATAGCTAAGAATACTGGTATTTACAACTTTACATCGCCAATATTGAAGATTTTGGTTCAACGTGTATAATTTGTGTGATTCATTAAGATATCTAATTTTGTAAAGGCGCAGCCCTCTAGGTGCATCGATTTATAGTACTTTACTGACGTTATATGTGTGACCAGTTATTTGTGGTCAAATCTCAATGGTTATGTACTAAAAGATACACACACATATATATATATATATATATATATATATATATATATATATATATATATATATATATATATATAATATTAGGGTGAGCCATAAAAAATGCCAAGTAGTAATATGGGGCCGGTTCTGGACCAGTTCAAGGTCACTCGCCCTCTGGTGGTGAGAAATGTAAACTTTTGGATTTCTTCAAGGTCAAACTTTTGGCGGGAAATTTAAATTTTAGGAGCTCGAAATTGCAATGTCACCATCCTCATTTTTGGCGGTAAATTTGTCAAGGTCAGAAGCTAAAAATAGAAATTGCAATGTCATCATATTACAATTCTTAGAAGTCTAAAAATAGAGTCTTCAAGGTCAAAGGTTATTGACCTGAAGGGGTATCGTATGACATTTCTTAGAAGTATAAAATAGAATCAATTCATGGAAACAAGAAGAATGCGTTGTCTATGCTAAAAAGTAGACCAAGGTCAAATGGTGCTTATTAAATTGGGTCAAGGTGAAATAATTTACTAAACTAAAAGTAGGTGTGTATTTAACAAGTTGTCATGGGTACTTAAGTCAAGGACACAATTTTGTGATATAAACCACAGCGACGTGTGAATAGAAATTGCAATGTCATCATATTACAATTCTTAGAAGTATGACACTTCTTAGTGTTTCTAAATTAAAGTAGGACAAGGTGGGTATTTAACAAGTTGAAACATGTAAGAGGTACTCAAATCAAGGACACATTTAGATCAAAATTTAAAGCTAAAAATAGAAGTTGCTAGGCCATCATACTACAATTCTTAGAAATCTAAATATAGGGAGTAATTAATGACCTGCAGGTGTATCATATTACATTTCTTAGGAATATAAAAATAGAATTAGTTTATGGAAACAAAAAGAATGAAAGGTTGTTGTCTATGCTAAAAGTAGACCATGGTCATACTACAACCCCACCATGTGTTAATTACAGATTACAATTCTTAGAAGTAAAAATAGACTGGTCAAGGTCAAAGTTTATTGACCTGTAGGGGTATCGTATGACATTGCTAGGCCATCATACTACAATTCTTAGAAATCTAAATATAGGGTTTTCAAGGTCAAAGAGTAATTAATGACCTGCAGGTGTATCATATTACATTTCTTAGGAATATAAAAATAGAATCAGTTTATGGAAACAAAAAGAATGAAAGGTTGTTGTCTATGCTAAAAGTAGACCAAGGTCATACTACAACCCCACCATGTGTAAATTACAGATGAGTCATTTCCTCAACAGTGTTTTGTCCTAGTACAATTGCGAGCAAGTAAAGTCGTTATAATGCAAGCAGCAATATCATTCCTGGAGCGATATACAGAAATGGACAGCGTCTCCTGATGGTAGCAGTTATTGATCATCAGATGCAGATTAGCTTACTGATACAATTCTCAAAGCGCACTCTCCCCTCTACCATAAAGAATCGTGATGCACAGAAGGACAGTTCTGGTGTCAACTCAAAATTCAAAAGCGTTCTCGAATCAGTAAAGATGGATCTATCTGCATTGAACAGTAGCACTTTCTGTAAATCCTTCACGAACCTAAAAGACTTGGAGGTGGGTGTAAAATATAAAGTGATTGATATGAATACTATCGACACAAAGTATGGTAAACATATTATCATTGAAACCCAGAACTTTAAGTGCATACTTCCCTTACGATTTTATGAATACTTCAAAAAAGAAGATCGCATTGAAAAGTTTAAGCAATATCTGGTTGAGAATGACATATACATTACCAGCGCCGGAACTTTAGGAAAGACGACTAATTTAACATTTCTGTAAAAAATAATAATAATATATATATATATATATATATATATATATATATATATATATATATATATATATATATGTATAATTGTTTGGAAATAAATTATATATTTTTTGTTGCAAAAAAAGTCTTCTATTTTTTGATTAAATGAAGAGTAGGTACATCATAATGAAGAGAGCTGCTATTGATGAGACTAAAAAAATGTAGCGTGTAATATGGTGTCTGCAGGTATACTGGCTAAGCTCTTCAAGGTTAAAATTTATTGGTATCATATTACAATTCATACAAACCAATCTTCAAGGTTAAATTTTATTGTCAAGGTATTGAGAAGGTATCATATTACAGTTCTTATGTTAGACTCTTCAAGGTTCTTAGGAATAGCAAAATAAGCATTCTTAACCAATGACACATGTAACTGACTTTGTGCATCCTCGGTATTGCTCGGGTATCCTCGTGGAGTCTACCCTTCTATATAAGTTTAAATTTTATAATCACACATCATTCGCTTCGACATCATGTTTTTCTAAAAAGTATGTATGTCAAAGCATTGTTTTTGCACATTAAAATCGCTTACGTATTTACTATTGTAATAGTGTGTGTAAACCTAACCAGAAAATAAGTTCTATTTGTTTAAATGTAGCATGCAGAAATACTGCACGATTGCATTAGCGCATATACAACAGTAATGATTGTTATAATTGATATGCAAGGATTCAAAACAGCAAGAAATATATTTACACCTAAGGAACTAGCGATATATAATGGAGAGCAAATTGCTCATTATGTATTCAAGCCTCCATTTCCATGGCACACCTTGGATAGTGAATTTCAAAAACAAGCTAATTGGTTAATTCACAACCACCACTTTATCAAGTGGGAATATGGATATACTTCTCCACGTCTATTCCCTCGTATACTTAGTGATTTCATATCAACAACAGATGAGGTGTACGTTAAAGGACGAGAGAAAGCTGATTTTATTCAAAAATTTTTAAAACAACACATTACGGTGTTTGAAGAACAACCTACTTTACCCAAACTTCATCCATGCTGTTTTTTTCATACACAAAACACTTGTCACTGCGCTTTGGCTCATGTATATCATTTATACGAAAAAATTGTAGTGAAATTCTAATAAAGATTTATTAACTGACATCTATATGTACATATCTTATTCGCATGTATTACCTCAACGCTTTTATGACTATTTCAAAGAAGAACTGGATAATTGAAATGTTATCTAAGAATAAGCATTTGTGTAAAATTTTTTTTTGGATAATGAGAACCTAAACTGCTTTCAGTCTGCCGGAAACAGATACCGCTTCTGAGAAACAGCTACCTGTTTTTGAGAAACGGGTACCGGTTTTAGGTCTGTTTTTGAGCTGTTTTCGGAAACCGGGGAAGCTGTCTTGAGCTGTTTCTGCCTGTTACTGGAAAAAATAGGTATCTGTTTTTTTGAGCTGACTGCATCAAAGTTTATACTATTCACATTTTCGGTGATTACAATGTTCTACTGAACAAAATTTAAAAGCATATTTGATGAAGGTTATATACCAAATTGGTCTAGTGAACTTTTCAAGATTGTTAAAGTACGTGTAACGAATCCGGTCACATACTTGCTACAAGACATGATAGGGACACCTATTTATGGTCGAATTTTCTTCTGATATTCTTTTGTTTCTAACTAGCAATAAACGTCAAAATGACTGACGAGAAATACGAAATTTGGATACTGTTGCGTCATTATTGGAAACAAAGCGTTTCTGCAACCGCCGCAATTAAAGGTGGATTTACTTCAATGATCCTAGCACAGAAAATCAGTGGATTACTGTTGAGCAACCTGCATTGCTGGTTCCCAAACGAGAAAGATTCCAGAGGAAGGTTATGCTTTGTGTATGGTGGAAGGGATGAAGGGGTTATTCACTTTGAGTTGGTTCCTGATGGGCAGAAGATTGATGTTAACCTTTACAGTCAACAGTTGGATAGGATGCATGATGCTCTAAGTCGGCGTTACCCTGGATTGGTGAACAGAGGACGCGTAATTCTACAAGACAACGCCAGATCTCATACTGCAGCTGAAGCACAACAAAAAATTAAGGAATTGAATTTGGAGCTTCTTCCTCATCTAGCTTATAGCCCGGACAATGCACCTTCCGATTATCACTTATTCCGATCGATGGCGCACTTCCTTCTTGGGCGGTATTTTATAAGTGTTGAGGAAGTTGAAGCTGCATGCCGAGAATTATTTAATTCCAAAGATGCTACATGGTACCGTCGTGGCATTGAAGATCTTGCAGAAAGATGGCGAAAGATATTATTTTAAAATGATTTATACTTTAGTGAATAAAAGTTTTTATTTGTTATTTTATCATTAAATAACATTTTTCATAAAAAAATGTCATTTTTTATAGGTCATCCTAATAATTGTCTTTAACTAACTACCTACACGAAAATATAAATAACATAAATAAATTATTATTCCGCAATATATTAAAAATGCATTAAAATAAATTGATGAAACTAAATTAGATGGTAAAATCTAAATTATTATGGCCGCCGTTATCAAAAATATTACCCAATTTAAGGGCGAACTGGAAAATTTACTGCATATTGTATATTCAGTAATAAATTACATGTTGTGTCTGCTAAAGCTATCTACTATTAGATTCCCTTTGTACGTAAGAGCACCTACATAATGACATAATAATTTTCGAGACTTAGAATTGAAATGGTTACAAAAGGGTTAGTTTATTTATAAACGACTGAAAATCTATTACCATAAATTTATCTCATTATTGTTCTTTGCGTTTACGCAATATAACATTTTTATTTAAAAAAAATATGAGTACAAAAGAAGAGGCTAGTTCGTTAATTCAGAATTATAACACCTAAAATAGAAAAAAAATATATATCCAACGCACAGAAAAATACAGAACTGTGGGAAGAGTCTGCTAACAAACAAATGATATTACCGTGCCTCGTTTCATGCAAGGCAAAACTGTAAAGTTTAAGTGTGCATCTACTTTAATTAAAGTGATACAGTAATTTGAAAGTGGAGTTTTGGATACAGTGGTGGTTTATCTGTCATGCTATGTTGCGATTTAACTATACCAGGAATAGCACATACGAGCGTGCAGTTCAAATTGCTCAAGTAGTAGCTCTTGACCCGTGTCCATCAGAGTTCATTACTGAACACGACAATCCACTTAAACCCCCAGGTGCGTGCACTACAACGTCGATTAATCAAACTTTAATTGATCACGGTTTAGCTTCCATCGTGTATCTGCCTATTGGGGATAAGTTGATTTTCAATCAGCCATAAGTGATTCCTTTTGGCTTATATTTTGTTAAATTAACCGCTACATTGCCAAATTTTCTGAATTATGGTTAGATAAAAAAATAACAACTTCTTATTATAATTTAAAATCTAACGCATTGGTTAGATTGTAAATTGGTCCAACATTTTCGTAATAAACGTAATGCGCTACAGCAAAATTAAATTATCCCTTTATTGCACAACGTGTTTTCCTGTAAAAGGGTTTAATGTGATTTATCCCCAAAAAAAATGTAAATTATAATGTATATGGAGAGAAAATTCATACAGATTACAGAAAGACAAGAGAAAATTAAAGTATAATTTAGTTTGTGTAGATCAAATTATCTTAAACGATTTCGGAAAGCTGAATTCATCATTTGTAACTACCGTAAACCCAAAGTTAATATTCTTTGAAATGTAGAATTTATTTGAGACCTCAAATTGTATTATCATTATGAAGAATTCTACAATAATATACATAGTTTAGTTTAGTTCACCCAAAGTAATGAAGTGAATATCAAATCATCAACTAAAGGTGTATGTGTATTGGGCATTCATTCCATTTCGTCGGTGAAAGTGTGAAATCACGTATCTTGAAAAACCATGGCTATTCAGTAAACAAAGAAAAAAAAACTGTTTGAAGATCATAAGTTTCATATTTTATTACCTATTTTTTGCTTAAATGACACATTAATGGATTTCGTTTACTTAAATTGTAAATTGTTTATTACTTCTAGTTGAGTTACGTTTTCAAACGGAACAGTAGTCGACTTACGTAATATCACTTACTCATTTCAGGGGAGGTATCCAATTATGCAGCTGCACGTAGTTAACTTGTTTTTGTTAGGAATAATTAATAATAGGTAATACGTTCTTTTTATGAATAAAACAATATCTGGTGGAGAACTCCACACGACCTTCCAACCAACAAAGTGGAAATTAAAGGAAATGAAATAATTTTAATAACATTGTTTCAGGATAATTATGCAACCTCTTTTATAATACGTTAAGTACGAAAATATGCAACATTGTAAAAACAGAAACAATAATCAATGTCAAACAGACGCGACGTTTAAAACTTCACGTCAGGCAGAAGTTAATATGCATCTAGATGCTAATTTAAGATATTAAAAGAAATGAAATAATTTTAATTAAAATTTTTTAGCGTAACTCTTTGTAACAGGCAACATTGTAAAAACAAAAAAATAATCTTTCAGAATGACGTTTAAAACTTCATGTCAGATAGATATTAATATATACATGTTAACTTAATAAAAATTCCAAAGCCGCCCGCTTCTATAAATATCTATAATTCAGTATAACCATTCTCATCCATATTTAATTAATTTTTTCACTTACCTTGCGCTACATTAAAAAACTTTATAAAGAAAAGTTATGTAAAACTAAATTTTCTTCAAAAAATACATCTACACTTTTTCTGATAAAATTAATCGTTATTCAGATAATGAACAAAAATACTACCTTAGGAATGTTTTTGCAGCTAAATTACGCGTCATATTAAAAAATTGCATAGAACGTAATTAATCGATACGTTTAAGGCTTGTATCTAGGTACTTTTATATCTTTGAAATACGCAGCTGCTTTAGAAGTATTTGATAAAAACAAAAAAACTGCCCTTAATAAACCCCCTCTCTCCACCGTTGGATTACTCCCAAAATCTAACAAACTCTAAGCCAAATGCAAACAAGCTTAAATACAAAATTTTAAGTACGTAGGTATTTTCGTTCTGGAGTTATCGTGGATACTAACATATACTCATACACACACACGCATGCACGCACGCACGGACGCATGCACGCACACACGCACGCACAAACCACGCACGCACGCCCGCTCGGCTCGCACGCACGCACCCGCCCACACACAACCACCCACCCACAAACACACACACACACGCACACACACGCACACACACACACACGCACACACGTGCACACACACGTGCACACACGCGCACACACACTCACACACACGCACACACGCGCACACACACGCACACACACGCACACACGCGTACACGCACACCCGCTCACACGCACACACGCACACACGCACGCACGCACGCACGCACACACGACACGCACGCACGACCACGCACGACACGCACGCATGCACGCATGCACACACATACACACATACACACATACACACATCACAACACACATACACACACACAACACACACACACACACACACACACACACATACACACATCACACACACACACCACACACGCAACACACACACACACACACACACACACACACACACACACACACACACACACATACACACATACACATACACACACACGCACACACACGCACACACGCGCACACACGCGCACACACACACACACACACACACACACACACACACACACACAACACACACATTGTCGTTTATCTTCATCTGTATAGTAATACTGTTCAGCAATGGTGTTCTCATCGGAACAAGATGCCTTTATTTTAATTGCACATTTCCGCAGTGGCGAAACGGCGAAACCCTGATGGAACTTGGAGCTATTCGTTGCAATCCTGCATTGAGCAGTTTTAAGAGGCTTTTTCCAATGTTAATATCGAGTATGATGATTTAAATACATTACGTCGTATTACACCGTATGAATACATGTACTGTATTTGCAAAGGCAAGTCAACAGACAGGCCGGCTGTTTTAACCGAAGAAGTTTTTAATGACACTCAACAAAGAATTCAATCAATTCCAAAGAAATCTGTCCCACAACCATCCGCTCAAACAGGTACGATTAGGTCTACTGCGTTTATGTAACCAGAAATATGAGCATAATTTTTTTACAGGTTTGTTCGCTGGTACTTGCGACAAAGCTTTAAAAAAGACGTTACGCATGCATCCGTACAAAATTTCTTCTGTACAAAAATAACATACACCCGACTGTAATCTTCGAGTGCAATATTGTCAATGGTTCAACGAACGTTTGAAAAACAATAATTTATTGTTATTTTACAAAAGGTGCTAAAAATGACCACCATTGTATTTAGAAAATCAAGAATAGAATGTATTATTTATTGCTATTTTACAAAAGGTGCTCAAAATGACTACCATTCATTTCTCGACACAAATTAACTCTTCCCTTCATATTTTCCAACTCACGTTCAAGTTCAATTGGAGTTATATTTCTTGCCATATTGCTCCTTCCAATTCTTCGAGAGTATGTAGTCGATTTTTAAATATATTAGTTTTTATTCGTCCAAACAGAAAAAAATTTAAGGGCGCGAGGTCAGGACTTCTTGGAGGCCACAAACCGGCACTAATTATTCGGTCGCTATAAAATTGTACCAGATACCTAATAGTTTCATTAGCGGTGTGTGCTGTTGCTCCATCTTGCTGGAAAAACCTAGTTGTTGCTCATCGTCATGTAAATTTTCTTCAATAGCAGAATGTCACGATATCGTTTTCCGTTTACGGTTTCATAAGAGAAAATAGACCCATTTGTCCTCCTTCTTGACATAATCACCCAAATGCCAACGTTTTTGAGATGTAGAGGTGTTTCGATGTAAATGTGTGGATTTTCTGCTGCCCAACTTTTGTAATTTTGGCTGTTCACGTAACCCGATAAATGTATCTATGCAAATCTATACAAATATTGTCAACGTAGCCAAACACTAACTAATGTAGGTATTGTATTTTAAACACAATACACCTTTCTAAAAAGATTTTTAAAACTGCGTAAATGAGTGCAGGTAATTTTTTTCTTCTTTTAGATACAAACATTTTCATTTTAAATATAAAGCTCGATGTATTTTAACAATAAACAATATTTTTTAAATAGGTACCTACCTATAATATTATGTATTACTTAATATCTATATTTAGCAGTCTTAATATTGTAGGAAACATCAGGTAGATTATGTTTTATTGCTACAAAAATAGAATTTCACTCTTTCTAAAATTCTACCTATATTATTTGCTAAAAAAATTAAAAAAAAATGAAGTTAACAGTATCTAACACTAACAATGTATGGGTATAACGAAAATGTAATATGAAAATGATATCTCAACCCATATAAATAAATAGTGAGATTGTTAGGTACTGACTTTCCATTTTCATGACCTATGGGGTAGAGAATCATAAAAAGAATGTATATCTGTAGGTAACACAGTCTTTTTGTGTTGTAAGTGGTTGAACTTTTCCTTACTCAATTTAATCGGTTACACATTGATTGGTTCAAAAGAGTTAAGCAAAGCGACTTCCCTTTAATTTAACCCCGTTCTTGCTGGAAGATCTGTGAATTGATCTTCGAAATCCAGTTTGTACCTGATTATACCATTACATTGGTTATACTTTAAACATATTATTTGGTTTACGGTTGGATCGCCAATTTTGGTTGATACATACTTTAAGTTAATGTTATAATGGGAAACAAATCCGTGTGTAATCGGTACTACTTCGTATGGAAAGCTTCGACAAACCAACCGTGTTAAGTTCCAGTAGTCACTTGGTAGGTAAATCAAATAATTTTTCAAACGTCTTTCGATTGCGGCGGGACACTGTGCACCTCCATTTGGATATGGTTTTTTTCAAGAAACTTCTGGAAGGTGGATACATTCTTTTCTATGCTGAAACTCAAAAGGGCATTGGTCAAAACTGCATTTTTATTCTGATAGCAGCATCCATCGCTCCAAAGAATAATCGGAATGCTGTGATCGAAACGTATGTACTGATATAATGTAAAATACAAGATGCGAATGTCGATTAATTTAAATCAGCTTTCGTCTCGTCCCACCAATAAGAGATACGTTTTGATGCTAACTTGTAAATCGTAAAGTTATGGCAGCAAATTTACGTCTTGTAATATAACGACCAAGCGTTCAACATCGAGTATAGCTTCACTGCCTGTAAGTCTATAACTAAAGTAGTTGCAGTGCCCTCCAAAGCCTGTTGTTTATCGCGATTTTTCTCTTCTCGTACATTTTCTTTTCGCTGTATGTGCTTATGATAACTCTCTTCGTCGATATTTTTGCATTCGTATGCGATGCATGTGTCGCGCCGATCTTTTTTTGGTGAATTCAAAGCAATCTTCTTTTCTTTCATAACCTGTATAAAACTGGGTCTAGACAGAGGATCCAAAGAATTTTCATTGCAGTTTTGCAATATTCGTCATATAGGCTCTGAATTATGAAGGGCTCTAAATACAGTCTGTAGACTTCCTGCAGTAATATGATAGAAGCGTTGATAAAGAGCCGCAAAAATTATTGATCGACTGGTCAAGGCTCTCTTTGCTGAGGATTTGAAGTCAAACTTGGTTGGACCGTTTCAGAATATTGTTCATCTCATAATATTATGTTATACAGGTATATTTCTTTGATTCGTAATGTCCCCAAAAACATTTTTTTATAAACCCGAAGAACTTCTCCTGTGCTCTACTTTAGTTTGTGCAAAATAGTCCCTCCTCTTCTCGAATGGTCTGAGCTTTTTGTTTTCGTATTTTCCTTGGTCGTTATTGCCGACATAAAAGTATTTTTTGATCCCGTGACAGAGACCAGAATATTTTAAAAATCCCGCTTCTTTCATGTTCGGTGAAAGAAGGCCATTGCCTTTTTTTGGAAATTTTGCATACGTTGGATCTGCAGTGTGGGCGTATTTCTCGAGAAGGCCTAATTCCACCTCGTTCATACTTCCCCTGTCTCTTTTTGTTCCACCCTCTATACTCAATACCCATTTCTCTATCTTTATTGATTTTTTCATCAGATAACGATGTCAAAGCAGAGTGTTGTTCTCATAGTTCGTATCTGAATTATGTTCCCTGTTGTCGTTACGTAGCGGGGAAAGATCATTGGAAGGGTCTCCTGATGGAGAACCGTATTTAGTGGCAAGTGACGATATTTCCCCCGTGGAGTTGTTGCAATCACTGTCGATATCAATAGGAAGATCATGCTCTAAAAGATGATGCATATTGTCGTTATTTCCAAAATTTTCGTCATTAGCAGAGTTAAAATTAGTATTGTTAAAGTCTATCAAGAATGGTCCGTGGTCAAAATCATAAACGACAGACAAATCGATTATGTTAAAATTTTCGCAAGTTGCACACGTGCTTTGCCTCGAGAAACCATTTTCCTGTGAAAAACAATTTCCCACGTTTTACATTTCGAAATAAGTGATTCAAAAAAATTAAAAAATAATAATTGCAACAATGAAATTGTTAAAGAAGTTAATCAAGTAACTGCATTGTGAATAGGCGTAATACAAACGAGAGTAGGCAGGGAAAGGTTGTGAAAAGACGTATCTCAATCAACAACAAAACCAGCTTTTTTTTACATTAACCACTTTAACGAGATTAACTTAACGTAATTTTATGAAAAGAGAAGAGGAAAAGGTTAATGTTTCAAAAGTTTTTTACGTGAAAACACGACTAAATTAAATAGAAAACATAAAAACTATCACCAGAAACCAGGAGAGACTCTTTCTAGGGCGGACAGCACTGCACTATTTGAGTTACGCTTGTTTACTTCCGATGCCGGGCAGGATAAGTCACGTGGTTCCACAAAACCTCCTTTCAAGACGCATGTAATTTTCTAGAACCTGATTTGTCACTATAGGACCGTTCGCGCCATTCTGAACAATTTGAATATAAAAAACATAAAATGCCATTTTTTCGACCTACGTGGTTTTACACTCTTACCGACGATTTACTTCCGTACCTACAATAAATTAACAGCGTCTAAACATATAATTTAAAACTTGTTTCAGCAAGTGCGAATTGCACACTCCATTCAACCCACTTATAGAACGTGGTTACTACTTGTCGGAAAATCGATATGAAGCAATGTTATTGATGAAAAACTAAATATGAGAAACTGATAAAAGTCTTTATGTATTTGAAGAAGTCATGAGTTTGCGAATGTTCGACAATCAGCCGCATAGGCAGTATGTCATACTATAGTAACTAAGGAAACAATATGTGGTCTGTTTCTCTTATGAAACTGAAAACAGGTAAATATCCTGCGTCAAATACATAGGTATAGCTTTGGGAACCTTGTCCAAAATGGATAAAACTTTGAGCATTCGTAATGAGAGAGCAGAAGAAAATGATTTTTTGTGAGTTTAATAACAAATAAAAAAATAATTAGTGTCGTATGGGAAACACTTTATGAGGTGACAAAATTTCTAGTTCTTTGGAAATAAATTAAAACATGTGGCGTAGATCAAGACACGACCTTCCAACCTACAAAGTGGAAATTAAAGATATTAAATAATACAAATCCTTAGGATAAACCTCTTTCGTAGTACTTTCCCAATGAAAATTGGCAACTTTGTAAAAGCAACAATAATAATTTATGTCAGATTGAGGTTTAAGCCTGTACGTCATCTAGAGATTAACAGGCCTATACAAAACAACTTGAAAAAATGGAAAAGCTGTCCGCTTCTATTAATATAACAAAATTACAGTTTAAATATTTTAAACCTCAATTAATTAATTTGCAACCCCTATTTGGTTTCGTATTAAGAAACCTTATAAAGCAAATAAAATTAAATTATCCTCAGAAAATATGTTTCCACATTTTGCTATAAAGTTGATCGTTAGTCAGGTATCGAAAAAATTCAAACGAACACATAAATTCCATCTTAGAAACATTTTGCCGCCAAATTAGGCGTCATATCAAAAAATTGCATGAAATATAATAAATTTACAATTTTAAAATCTATATGTTGGAGTTTTTATATCTTTATAATATGCACCTGTTCTGAAAAATATGACAAAAACCAAGAAGTGAGTAATAAACCCCACCGTCCACTGCTGCATTCATCACAAAATCTAATTAGCTCTTGCGGAATTGAAGTCAAACTTAAGTGCGAAACTTAATCTACGTGCATCTTATCGCCCTGGAGTTAAAGTGGATACTAACACACATTCACACACACCCATACGGACACACGCACGCGCACACACACACGCACACGCACACGCACACGCACACGCACACGCACACGCACACGCACACGCACACGCACACGCACACGCACACGCACACGCACACGCACACGCACACGCACACGCACACGCACACGCGCACGCACTCGTACACGCACACGCACACGCACACGCACGCACACGCACACGCACCCGCACATGTACACGCACACGTACACGCACACGCACACGCACACTCACACGCACACGCACACGCACACGCACACGCACACGCACACGCACAGGCACACGCACACGCACACGCGCACGCACACGTACACGTACACGCACACGCACGCACACGCACACGCACCCGCACATGTACACGCACACGTACACGCACACGCACACGCACACTCACACGCACACGCACACGCACACGCACACGCACAGGCACACGCACACGCACAGGCACACGCACAGACACACGCACACGCACACGCACACGCACACGCACACGCACACGCACACACACACACACACACACACACACACACACACACACACACACCCACACACAAGCACACGGCCAACCACTTATAGTTCCACATGTTGACGAGGGGAATTTGACAGTGAATGAAACGGCTCTATGACCGTGCATGAGTAACTCTATAACAAATTCGGGAAAAGATACGTCATAGGGACCCATAGTATAGAGAATCATCTCACCTCATTAGATGAGCAATCAAACAGGTTGTTCGAATTATTTTCAAAACGGTCCCCCGGAATCCCGGAATTAAAAGATGTAATAGAATACCGCAAGTTGAGGTTACAATCACTAGAGATATTAACCATAGAATACCAGACGGTCGTAATTTTCACGATCGCGCGAACTATTTTACCCCCATTATCTTAAAAAGAAGCGAAAATTACGACGGTCTGGTATCTCAGCAACATTTATTTTCAGAGGTGGTTTCGGTGAAATGCATTTTTTTAATTTTCTTTTTTGGTCCGTACCTACAATTCTTATATATTTTTTTAATGCTTAATGAACAACAGCATCGACATTAAAATTTGAAGGTGATAGGGCTCTCGCTGATGTCGAAATTATCATAGAATTTGCAAAAATTATGGACGGTGGAGGCAACGATATTGAATTTACAGACGATTCAGAACGAAAGCGATGTTGAAGATGCGGTAGAAAATGATCTAATGAATGTGAATGACAATAATGAAAATAGTTTAGACTCAGAACACGTGAAACTGTCTGAAGCAGTTGCATCTGACAAAGAAATTGTTACATTCAACGACGATGAATCTGGTGACAATATTCCATTGGCAAGACTTGATACACAAAATATGGTTATAAGTTGCAAAGTTAAGAGATAAAAATGGACAACAATGATCTGCAATAGCACCGGCATGATGTTAAATTTACTAAGCAAGATATCAAGATGCAGCTAAAAATCTTTTTCATCCTAAAAACTGTTTTCGTTATTTTATAAATCATAGCATTGTTGAAAAGATGTTAAATTTGCTAATCAAGATAATAAATATAAAACAAAAGATTTAACGGTCTCACAAATTTCTTTCAGGAAGTATGTATAGCGCAATGATGAGTTGCAATCGTTTTCGCTTTCTTCTAGATTGTTTACGATTTGACAGCGAGCTTACTCGGAAAGAAAGAGCACAAAACGATTCATTTGCAAAATTTCGTATACATCAACATCCTACACTACGATTGACGATGCCCATTTCGCAAGTAAATCCCTGATACGCCTTTTAAATACGGATTAAAAATTGTAATGGTTTGTGATTCGTCAACAGAATATTTAATAGATGCCCAACCTTATTTAGGAAAGAAAACTGACACTGGCGGTCAACTATTACGTAAAGCATCTGGCTGAGACTGTCGATAGCAGTAACAGAAATATAACCATGGACAATTGCAAATAAACTAATAAACGGTCCATATAATTTAAGAGTGATAGGTCCCATTAGAAGATATAAAAGGCAGATACTTCCAGAAATGTTGAATATCAAAAAGCGTACACCTAGTATGTCTATGTTTTGTTTTGACAAAGAGAAAACTCTCGTTTCCAATACACCAAATAAAAATAAATTAGTACTGCTTCTTTCACCCATGCATGAACCGAGCTGGTGGCGTAGTGGTGATACGATCTGCTTAGCATTCGGGAGGTAATGGGTTCGATTCCGTTACTGTCTACCTTGCATGAGGTTTTTTCAGGGGGTTTTCCTCATACACAGGTAGCGTCATGGTCAATGCGTATATGCACACCATGTGCGGCTGCTTAGGCGAATGCTGGGGTAGTATTTGCCCCCTCAGAATCCTAACTCCGTTCCTTCCGATGCTATCCTGACCACACCGATCCTTAATCCCACTATGCATATATACGTAATGTATGTATGTATGCTGGGAATCCATGATTGTGGCTGAATGAGCTCGGAAAGCTCGAGCAGCCCGCCCTCCCCCTTGGGGAGGGAATGAAATACGTGGCCTTTTCCTTTTTTCCATGCATGAAGGTGAGGTTCTCAATCCATCGTTAAATAAAACAGATATTATACATGCATATAATGCCAGTAAAAGTGGTGTTGATACTTTTGACCAGTCATGTTCCATTATGTACTGCAACAGAAAGGCCAGACGCTGAATATAACTGTACTAAATTTATATGTGATTTATTGCTTTAATAATCTTAAGAAACATAAGAAGCCAATTCCTCTCAGAAATTTTATGATTGAAATAACCAACGCAGTAATAACACCATGCTTACAAGTGAGAAAAAATTGCACAAGTTTGAGGCGGCCAATATTGCAAGATATTTGTGTTCCAAAACAAGATATATTCCAAAATATAGCAACTCCAAATGAATCAAAGCGAACTATTTGCTTTGATTGTACTAATAAAAAAAGAAGAATGACAACAACTTCCATTGACTGCAAAAAACCCATATGTGATGAACACCGTATCTATTGCTCTGTGCAATATGAAAGAGAATACGTTTTTGTCTATTATTGTTCAATTTAATGTTTGTTTAGTTACATTGTATCCATAAACTAATAAAATTTGCGCTCATTAACCAAAAATTGCCTAATATTTAGTCATCGTAAATTTTACGACGGTCTGGCAATTACGGAAGGGAAAGAATATATTCGAGAACAAGTTTCGTTTTAGCCCAGCGAGTAAATCAACAATTAAGACAGATTCTAATATTGCACGTAACATCTTATGGAGAACTAACGAAAGTTTAATGAATTATCAAGTGAAACGAGAAACGAGAAACAGCATAATCTACTGGACCAGTGAGCACCAGTCTACGAGACCCATTAATGTAGGTACAACATTAAGAGTGATGACAAAGGAGGAAACTTAAGATGATCCAGTGTTACAATAGCAATCGTGCAAGTAAAGGATTTATTCACAGAACATCAGTTATTAAGAGTGTTATGAAAATGGAAGCTTTCACTATTATTACCCATAATGAAATACTTATCTTTTTTGGGTTTTTTAATGATGTATTTGTGTATTAAAGTTTTACAATCTAAAACATGTCGATAACACTTCGTCAGTAGTAATAATATCTATTAAAATTGTTAAAGATGTTGAACTTTTTTTATTTTTTTTGAATACTTTTAATTATTTATCACAGACAAAGCAGCTCACGGATATGTTACCTACGCAATGTGTTAACACCATGGTCTCAGCGACAGGGAACGTGATACCAACATCGGCAAAGTCCAAATTCTGCTTCTGCAATCAAGTAAACACACATTACAGGCAGAGTTCATTGTTCTGTCGAAAATCACAGAAACGCTACCGTTAAAGGTGTTCGAACTAGGCACGAAACGTTGGAACAACATCGTTTTAGAAAATCTCACAATAAAAATAAGGAACCTTAAGTGATCACTGGCATCATATCCAGAGTATAAGATGACCAAGTCCCCAAATATTGAGAATGGGAGAGTTCCACATCAGGGCTTTGAGTATCACCTAAACAACCTCAGATAAGTAACCACAATATCACCTGTTGGGTAAATGTTTCTGTGACCCCTCACGTTTTTGAAAAAAAAAGTGTCGTTAGAGAATATACTGGCATCCAATTTTCAGGATGGTTCAATAATATTGAATCTAGCTTTCATTTTTTATAATTCTCATAATTTTGAAAGCTCTTCAAAATGAAATGTAATAACGAAACCGGTTGAACAAAACAATAATAAATTGTTGACAGCAATCGAGTTAGTAATTGCTTAAACAGTTCTTATTTGTGAAAGAATAATGCACCTATTTATTTAGTATCTTTATGTAAAAAATAATACCAAAACGTGAGAAGTGGCCTCCTTTCTATACACTTATCATAGTATATTAAGAAACTCGTTTCATAAGATGCGTTTTTATCGCACGAGTTCAAGTTTGGAAAACGAGCCGCGCAAAGACGAGTTTTCTAATGGACAAGTGCGATAAAAATTTCTTATTAAACGAGTGTCTTATATTATTTTTTTCTATTTTACGTATTTATGTCGAGGATTTTGAAAATAAGTATAATCCATTTGTCACCCTGTATGTTAAGTTTCATCATTTTGAATATACGTAGAAAACAATGGTATTTTCCTGTTTGAGATAGTTTCAAATATAGGTTGTTGCAACTTTTTATTTGCTATTAAAGTATTACTAACGACCTTAAATACATTATATCAGTAAAAAATTAAATAGTCCGCTGTAGTTAGAATCAAATAACACTACACCAGGTGACAACGGAACTAATACCTATGCTCGCATTTTAAAACGGCTTTAGATAAAAGTTGTAAATTTTGGTCGACGCTTGGGTCAAGTAATACCTATATTTTAAGCAAAGAAACAAATGCCAATCACTTCTGGTGTCACATGCAATTAACGCACTCTAGGATTGGTAGCATAAAAAACCGAAGTAACAATGTTTTTTAAAAATCGATATTTTCAATATGAAGGCTTTATTTTTTTATGAAAACGGTATAATTCACAACCATAAGGCTTTCACTACCTAATCCTAAAATCCTAAAAATTTGATATAACAGGATTGAGGATACACCTCAATCCTGTTATATCAAATTTTTATTTTCAAACAACGGATATTATTTTTTTGTTATACCTATTTGGCCGATTAAATTAATAAAATACTTAAGTTTCTCAGTATTATTAGAATAATAAAATCATATTAGCCATGTCACAGGTTACTATGGCAATTCAATTTTGACAGGTAACTTTGTCATCTCTGAATTTGGCAGATTGTTGCAAATTATTCTGCTTCACTTTGTGATTTTTTCTTGTAAACTAAAAATTCTTTTCCAAATTTCTAAATGGGAAGTTTTACAAGAGCTGAACAAATAAAAGGCAGCTCAAACACTCTATGCAGAACGATACTCCGACAGAAACCAACCCTGCTACACCTATTTTTCGTGGCTGGTACAACATTTTAAAACGGTTCCCCAAAATGAAAATGAAGAAAAATTCAATATTAGTGAAGAAGCTCAAAAAACGTTCTGGCATGCGTGAATGTTGATTCCAACATTTCTACGCGTCAAATTGAAAATGAAATCGGAGAAATTGCAACAATGATTTTAAGAAAATATAAGTATAAACCCTACAAATACACTTGGGTATTAACGACTTTGCTAGACGAGTTCAATATTGCCGATGGTTTATGGAGACCTATATCCATAATAATAACTTTAGTAGCATGATATTGTTTTTTGATGAGTTCCGCGTCACCAATCTGAGAATGTTTAACAAGAACAATGTGAAATATTGAGAGCATGAAAATCAACATCCCTGCAGGGAAGGATCTTTTCGAGGACGCTTCGGGGTTAATATATGGCTAGGTGTTTTAGAGGCGATAATCGTGGGTTCAATATTTTTTAACGAGCGCCTTACAACGCAAGTTTATTTGAACTTTTGGTAACAGCAGTTCATGATTTTATGGATAATTTACCTGTTGTCTAAATTCCCAATATTTTTTTCAACAGGATGGCGTCTCATAATATATATATATATATATATATATATATATATATATATATATATATATATATATATATATATAAGCACTGATCAGTTGCTACAGGTACGTACCACTATCAGTGTCCAATGCGAAGATAATACCGTCAATTGTAGATAAAGGAATTTACTTTGAGCAACATTTACTTATAAAGAAACAGGTACCATAAAGACTGTAAGTATCGGTGGTGTGTTTACGTTTTGCTTTATATAACCTTAAATACCCAAATATTTACTTGCATTGAACCCACCCCGAGTAAGCCTGAGGTAGCACTCTCGGTCTTTTAGTCGAAATAGAAGTTTTGGTACACATGCAATTTATCATCTTCATAGGTGGTTCGACATATAGGTATATACTCTTCCGTACAAATTGATAAGGAATACAGAAGTCGAGTGTCACAGTGTCATAGCATAACCTTACCGATCTTGGTCATCAGCATAGTAACCGATTTATTCCCATACTATCACTGTTATGCTCATCCTAACACCTAAGAAATAAGTAAAGTTACTAGAGATTTACGAATTATAAGAACACCTGTTGCCGTAGCTCGAGTTATCGACGTGTTTATGAATCCAGTTGAAACTGTAGTAAAAATATTAGTATATATTACGAAATGTAGAAATTACGGACCTTTACAAATTCAAGTTTACGATGAGAATTCAGTGTCATGTCATCGAGACATTATTTTTTTTGTCGAGAGGATATATATATTATATATATATATATATATATATATATATATATATATATATATATATATATATATATATATATATATGGATGGGAAAATTTCGCTTTTTGGAAATTGTTAACTTCAGCTTTCTATTCTGACATCCAAGAGTGCCTTAATTGATGTACAAGCTTCACCAATTGTTTTAATCGTAGCGCACTTCGTTTTTTTTTAAATTCAAATAGATGCAAAATAGGTTAAAGTTTGGAGCTTCATAAGACAAATATTAAGTTTAGTTATGGGACATGCTAAATAAAAAATGTTTAAAATTTCTTGTAGAATTCAAATATACAAAATATACTGGGGTTTCTATTCAAAATAGCAACAGGAAGTGATTGTCATTTGCTTTTTTGCTTAAAATATACATATTACTCAACCCAATTAATAGTCAACTAAAACTTCAAATTTTTATCCAAAGCCGTCTTAAAATGCGAGCGGGGTACTAGTTTCGTTTCCACCCGGTATATAACCTCAATAATTTGCAATCCAGTTCAGTCAACAAATACAGAGAAAAGAATTTCTCAACGTTAATGATGGTTGTATTTTACACAAAAAAAATGTGAACGACATAATCTGAGAGCATTTTAACAACACAGTTGTCCATATTCGGTTTTGATTATCCCAACTATTACAGTACATTAATCAGAAATAATCAATTCAAAGATAGATTATGATTATTTCTACATACAGCAACATTTATAGGTTTAGAGTTATTGTTGTGGTCAACTGAAAAATTTCACACTGTTGACAAGGACAGTTTTCCATGTGTGAAACAAGTCCTTCAATTTATATGATTTCTCCAATTAATTTGATTTACAATCAACTGATAGAAACGCAGAACGTTACTGTAAATGTAATAAACCATTAACACAGTTCGGGTACAAAGCTTATCTCAAATATAAATTTAAGTAGCAAATCATTTTCAATATTAACGCCAGCAGTAAACTTTATTTCTATTAGTTTGTTAAGCATTTATGTTTAGATTAACAAAGAACTTCGTTATTTTACATATCAACCTAAAAAAATTTAAGTTTCGATTTCATAAAGTCAAACATTAAAACACCAGTTTGAGTATCTTAATATACGTATGTATTATAAATGCAAAATAGAAAATATATTTTTCAATTTCCATAAGTAGTCACATAATCTTTATAATCATGTAGTTGGTTCAAGTGACAGAAGCTTTTTTTTAGACAAGGTAAATAATTTTAATAGCGTTTAGATGCTGTAGTGATTTCTACGGTAAAAAACCGACAAGAAATCTACAAAATCTGCCTAAAGGGCGGCAAATTTGTAAGTGAAGAATAAATGAGATTTTTATTATTAAAGGGAGTCTAACCCTAGATAAAAGTTGCAAAGTTCTCACAAAGGCAATTTTACGGGAAAAATGTAAAAAAGAATTTATCCAAGCTTAATTTAAAATGCGTATATATTACATATACTACATAATTACAAATATTTGCCAAAACTGTTTGCTATAGTAAAATTGTTGAAAATTCCACACTTTTTAGTACAGATACAAGATTTAGTTATAAAAATAACAAAATTCAATTTTACAAAGCCAAGCTGTATTGTATATAAATTTTTATACAGTAAGTTACCGCTTATGTATTCGCCAAATGTTTCTATGATTGATATAGTATATTAAGTATTAAGAACAGTAAGGACAGTTTACCGATCGACGACAATGTTCGCATCGCTCAGTCGCTAATATTGGAGGAGATCGGTAAACTCCTTACTGTTCGAAATGCTTATGCTATTTTTTGTGCGATCAACAATACACTTGATGGCAAAATGTAGGCAAAACACATTTTATTTTATCTCAAAATTGCTTAAAAGATGACCACAAGCCGAGTCACAAGCGTATGTATTGTTGCCTTAGTAACCTGAATGTTAATGTGACAGTTGTAAAATAATTGTGTCAAAAATTCTGCTAATCAAGGTTATGAATTTCACTTACTGTTCGCTGAACGGTAAGTAAATTACTTACCGTTCAGTTAGACTCATTAAACAGAAAATGCCACCTACTGTTGTCAAAACAGTGACAGTAAGTTGACAAATATGAATGATCGCACAAAAAATATATTTAGTACTGCTACGATTCTACTGCACCTTTCACACGCCCTTAAATCACAAAACTACACAAAGCTACCTTATATCATATTTTTATCTTATTATTGGTTAAATGCAGTTTGAAAAATGGCATGGAATACGTATAGTTTTAAATTTTTTAACTTTAAGTTTTAACTGTTTAGAAATTGGGTATACGGACGAACAATGGTTACATAATTTGAATACTAACATAAAATTGTAATCGTAAGAAGATTTTGTGAAAAAAAGAAATTTAAATAGTGTCAAAGTTATTGTGAATCTCAAATGCCAAAAAAAATCTAGAGAACATGATACCAGAAAATACCGAGCAGAATGACATCGAGATGAAACTTGAATCATATTAAAATAGAGAATATAACTTTAAACTAGCAGATTAGTATATTTCAAGGAAGTTATCAAAATGCGCCACTGAAAAACCTAAAATAGAAATAAATAAATGTGGACCTAAGAAAATATAGTGGTGAAAACTGATCAAAGAAATGAAGGTAATTGCTTGAAAATGGCACAATTGGGAAGAAGCTATTTTATCTGAAGTAAATAACTTAATTAACACAACACTGGGATGTCAGTATAACAGCATTCAATCGAAATGCTATTGGATGTCGTTATGTTTTAACGACCAAATACAATGTAAGTGAAATCACGAAAAAGAAAAGAAAGGGCTATACTCAACGCGAAGGAATTGATTATCATAAGGTATTTGAGCGACATCAAATAATCCGGTTGTCAGCGGCTCTTCCGTATCAACACCAATGAAAAAAAAAACAATGGTCTGATATTCAAAAAAACTGGGCACTTTCTGCAAGGTTTTTCCGATGCCGACTGTCCTGTAGATCGACGGCCCAAACAGGGACATCGATCTGACGAATCTGAAAAAAATGTCCAAGATGCTGTATATTTTAACGTGCATATAGTAAGTGTATTGATACAAAATTTCATTTCATACGAACTGCACTAAAAGGCTATACCACGTAATCAGATACAAGCTCAATGATTTAATAACGGCTAACGTTTTAGCTGTAGTTGTAGTACATGAAGAATAATTACATTCAATTGTATTAAAGTATGCGAATTTTACAGAATACACAAAATAGAAACACGGGAGTGCTTTGCTGGAAAATATTATTGTATTAGTATAGTAATGTTAGCATCTAATTACGATACGGTGACGCCACTGTAGCTATTTGTCAAAGGTGACCAACCAAACTGATATGTTTTCGAGTAGTGTCCTTAAATTCCAACTGATCATTATAAGATGTATAATGACCAAATCTATACTTAGACGGTTAAAACTTTAACACCGATAAAAATTTAGACATTACAAGTTGTAACGTGTTAAATCGAGTTCTGAAAGATTCTTCTCTACTTCGCGAACCTTGTCTCTTCTGCTTTGTAGACATCCTTGTGAATTCTCGTTTAATTTTTAAACAAACTTCGTAACGCACTTCCTACCTTTAATTATAACCTTATTCGCCATAACTTCAACTTTTACTACGTTTTGAGCGGTTCTTTAAATTATTTAAACCTTTTCTTAATACCCGTATTTGAGTAAGACGTGACAACGGCGCAATTAATTCAACCGAATCTAGACAGGTGGCGTCCTAATAAGAATATTTTCTCTATGACTATTAAATAATCTAGGCATTCTTTGAAAGCATCATATATAATAATTATATTAATTCTTCACGCCCGTTGTATTCTCAACTAGAATCCACGACCTGAACACCATCATATTGTTGCATTTGTGGAATACAATGGGCGCATATTAATCAAATCAATCACAACCCCTTAGCAATGCATTCAAATTGTACGACGCCATTATTAAATTTCCGCAGTTTGTCTTTCATTCTTTTCAAAATGAATTCGTATGGCGAAAAGAACATTAGTGAAACATGTACGTCGTCTGATACAGTGCAAGCGGCAAAATCTACAGTAAATAATTTGTTACCTGAAGAATCAAGGAAACAATATAAAGAAACGTATGATTTATGGAATGGAGAAGTATTAATAAGGTAAATTCGTTTTCAACGTTCTATTAGCATACTTTACACAACTTTCTGATAAACACAAATCTTCGTCCATGTGGAAAATATACTCAATGTTACGAAGTATATTAACCGTAAATAACGAAATAAATGTAGAACATTATTCCAAACTGCGCGCTTTCCTGAAACGTCAGTCGGAAGGCTATCGCGCGAAGAAATCGAAACCATTTACTCCTAACGAGACAAATAAATTTATTGGTAAAGCACCGGATAATATATATCTTGCAAGAAAGGTAATAACTTCAAATTTGCCATGCGTTATTTTTATATCAAATATTTTTATGGTTGCACTGATAATGGGCATAATGGGCGCATACCGCAGTATGGAACTCCGTTCTATGAATATGGATGATATCCAAGATCTTGCATCAGCCTATTTAATTACGATACCAAATTCGAAAACAAAAACTGTACGAAAAATTACCATTACAGGCAAATTTTACGACTTATGTCAAAAAATATTTCAATCTTCGTCCAGCTAATGCAAACAGATCTTTTTTTTAAACTACCAACATGGAAAATGCACTGTGCAAAACATTGGCATTAATAAATTCGGATTCATGGGAAAACAAATAGCCACTTATTTAAATTTGCCGAGTGCTGAATTATACACCAGACATACTTTTCGTAGGACTTCAGCTATATCAGTAGATGCAGGGGGAGATATTACAGCCCTCAAAAGGCATGGCGGCTGGAAGAGCACATTAGTAGCTGAAGGGTATATATAGGATTCTATGACCAATAAAATAAACACTGCGAAGAAAATACTCCAATCAATAGAAATGGAGCCAACTACTTCTTCGAATATGCTATCGAATAGTGCAATGGGTGCAGTAAATATGTCATAATTCAGGTCCACCAGTTGTGAACATTACTAATTCTAGTAATATTACAATCAATATTCACAAGAATTGATGGTGTTCATTTAACTGATACTTTGTCACTTTTGTACTACCTTTTAATATTTCCAGAATAATGGGAATATTACTTAAATTTGTATTGTGATTTTTTAAGTTGTGTAACTGAAACCACACCACTGTGGACAATTGCTTGCTCTGCTTGTGGCACTATTATGCTATGGAATAGGCGGAAATTAAATTGATTTTAGGAACTTATTTTCTTATGAATTAAATTAAATTAATTACTTAGTAATACATTAGTATTGTTCCAGGTTTGAATGCGCTTAAGATTAATAGTGTTCATTTAACTGATACTTTGTAACTTTTGTACTACCTTATGATATTTCCAGATTATGGAATGAGGGAAATATTACTTAAACTTGTATTGTGATTCTTAAGTTGTGTACAGGAAACCACACAGCTGTGGACAATTACTTGCTCTGCTTACGTCACTAATTATGTATCATGCGATGGAATAGACGAAACCTCGCAGCGCTTTATTTGGGGTTTTGGTTTATAGTGGTTTTAATCACCTCGTTTACTTACAACTAATGTCTATGAGAGCTCTCACAACATGAATCGTAATTAATATGTTAAAGTAATTTCTTATAGGTCTGGGGAATGAGTTTCTTATAGAATTAGGTACTGCCAGTTTCGGCTCTACCACTTTTTATTAGGTGTAACTGCGGCAAGTAAGGTAAGTGGCAGCGGCTTCGTTTCACCGAACAGTATTACTATTTTTGTATCAAATTTATGTTGGGTTCTTAGATTTTCTAGGTAGGTGGTACAAATAAGTGTATTTTTTAAATTTATTTTTCTGAAAAGGGAGAAAAGGAATAATCAGGTAGGATTTTGGGAATTAAATTTAGTTAAGTGTACATATACCGAAAGAAATTTACTTAAAACGTTAAGTTCAATTAATCTTAAAGGTGTTACTTTTATCTCTCCCATGATGAGTTAGGTTTACATTTACAGAAAATAAATTTAGTTCTATAAGGGGATTACGGCATTTGATTTCTCCTAATCCTCCCTCTTGAGTTTTATCATATAACTGCGCTTCCTGACAGTTCCGCTATTAGTGACGTCTCCCTCCAAATTAGACGTGCCCCGTTTCAGGTTTTGGGGGGCAAATCTACATAAAAACTCGTGGCACCTTTTCTCTTTCTTCGGGTAAATTACTCACCACTTCATCCTCTCAGGTCCTTAATGCTAATTACGCCCTTTCTTTTCTACTGTTGCCTCTGTGTGAAAGGTAATGTAACAACATACTTAAATAATATTGATTATTTAGGAACATGTATCTTAGTAAAAGTTCTCAAAAAATATAATGAGATTACTATGAAATTACTTATATTAATGGGATGTGAGCCTGAAATATCGCAAGGAAGCAATCTCATTATATTTAGAATTTAAATCAGTTCTACATACATAAAGACAAAATTTACATCGATTGGAGCTTGAATCTCGGTAGCTCATTTGGAAAGCGCGGTACTCTAGCAAACTACAGGTCGTAGGTTCAAATCCTACTCAAGGTAAACTTTTTATTTATGTATTTAATAAAATTAGTTATAATTTTTGATTACATATTTGCCTTTGAACTTCTTCGTTCATAACAAAAACTTATAATAATTTAATAATAGTCGAGTTGATTTGGTATGTGTCAATCCTTCCGATATTGCATGCACATATTCCATTAAAATAAGTAATTTGATGGTAATCTCATTATATTTAGAATTTACATCAATTCTACATACATAAAGACAAAATTTACATCGATTCGGGCTTGAATCTCTATAGCGCAGTTGGTTAGCGCGGTACTCTATCAAAGTACAGGTCGTAGGTTCAAATCCTACTCGAGGTAAACTTTTTATTTATGTATTTAATAAAATTAGTAATAATTTTTAATTACATATTTCCTTTGAACTTATTCGTTTATAATAAAAAGTTATAACCATTTAAAAGTTATTTAAATTACAAAATGCATAAGAAATGAAGTTACTGTTGTATATTTTTCCTGCTTTTTTTATTTCTTTGATGGAGCAAGACGAATTTCTGATCCGGAATTTTTGAATGTAAATATAAATATTTAGCAAGATTCTCTATTTCCATATGATTCAAGTTTTATCTCGATGTCATTCTGCTCGTTATTTGCTAGTATGATGTTATCGTGATTTTTTTGTCATTTCAGCTTCACAATGACTTTGTGACTACTTTAATTTCTTTTTGTTCACAAAATCTTTTTATGATCACCATTTTATGTTGGTATCCAAATTTTGTTACCTTTACTCGTTCTTGGATACCCGAATTCTAAATATTCTAAGCAAACCTAAAACTGCACATACTCTATACCATTTTTCAAACTGTATTTCACCTTTAAGATTATTGGTAGTACAAAGCTTTTTCACATAACATACGATTGCAACAGCTTCTCTCCAGAAACTTTTGCTAATAAAATCATGCACCTCGCCATTTATATCAACGCGCTCTTACACTGCTCCGCTGCTCCATTTTCTTCCGGAGTATAAAGAGCATTGTTAACCGTCTTTCGATGCTTTCTCTTTTATAAAAGTATCAAACTGCTGATTGCAATATTCAAGACCATTGTGCTGTATATATGCCTAATTTTCATTCGGGTTCGTCTTATAACTTTTATACACCTTAGAGAGTTAACATCTTACTCTTCTTACTGAATAGATACATTTCGCATCAGCGTGTACTATCATCGATAAAAGTCACCGATTGATTGAGTTCTCATAGGACCTACAACATGGCAGGGTAAAATATTGCTTTTTCTTTACATGGACCATGTGATGAAGAAAATGGTAAAGAATCTATTTTACCTTTAACACAAATGCCGGAAACATATAATTTGCTGACGTCTTTCTAGATGGTATCCAAAATGATTTGAAAGACTCATAAGGTCTCTAGCATTTGTTTCCTCCTTTCGCGCCCATAGCAATACATCAACATGTTGTCTAAGTGACGCAGTTGACTATTAAAGGTTTGAATTCCGAACTTGGTCTAAATTTGCATCACGATCTGCTGTTAATTTAATGGAGCCACATGTATTAGTAGTAAAATTACACTATAATCAGTATCTATTGTTTAGCCATTGCGACTAAGTTACTATCAAAATCAGGCACGTACAATATATTTTATAATTCTAATCTAAAGAATTACGACTGTTGTTTCACACTGAAAATCTGACAAAACATTTAACTTTGGTAATAGTTGATACATAACTAGCTAAACTTAACTATCAAAGTGAAATTTGGCTGGCTCCCAAAGACATACGTACTCTTCATTTTCACTTGTTGGATAGGGTTTTGCTTTAGTACCATTAACCTACAACCGCACATCATTTTCAATCAATCAATTAATCAGCAATGCTTCTAGTTGTTCCTTCCACGTGTCATAATCAGTTCCAGACAATAGTTCAATATGCACTACATTTGAATTCATTTTAGTGGTTAAGATGCGCCCATACCGTGTTTCTGTTTAATAATTGATATATCTATTCAATATTATTTAATATTAAAATAGACAAGTAATTCACTTTTAATTAATGCTTTATTTTGGAAAAATGGTGTAAATTATTTATACATATATTTAATTATTAGCAAGCTTTTTAAAATTTTATATTGTGCAGAGTGTTTAAGACGTATTGAGCAATTGCTAATTTAGTAGTATGAAGTAAACGTAAGTGTTTTTTCTGTTCTGTTAACCTGGTGTTAATGCTTCTTCCAGTTTCAGAAACGTAAACTTTACCACAAAACCACGGTGCATCGTAAATGCCACATAAATGTCATGGTATTTGGTCTTTATCAACAAAGACATCATAATTTTATCAGCAGATAAAGGACGAGCTACTATTTTAATGGATAAAACTGCCTATATAAACAAAGATAATAGTTTACTAAACGATTCTGCTTACACTTAACTACCATACAATCCTAGTTCAAATTATTAACTACGAAACTGTTAAAGGAATCAAGTTTACCAGCTGAAATAATTAAGAAATTAACACCACAAGATCCTACAATACCAAGATTTTATGGATTTCCAAAATACACAAACAAAATGCGCCACTTCTGTCAATTGTAAGCTAAACTTACGCATTATCCAAATACCTAAATACTCTACTTTGGCTTTTCGTTGGGTCGAGCAATTCCTTCATAAAGAATTCGGAACATTTTATTGAATTGATTGGAATTAAGGCTAATTCCAGATTATTTGTTAATTAGTTTTGACCGTGCCACAAAGATTTGTCATCCAGATAACCTCTAACATGAATTAAACCATCTTGAAAGAGTCTTCATACATAATGGCTTTAACAAACAAGAAATTAAGAACTCATTTCAAACGAGACAAACGACGCCAACGTATGATTAATCTACAACTTCAAATCAGTTTGCCATTTTACATTTCCTTGCAAACACAAAGAATAAAATTAGTAAAGCATAATATAAAAGTAGTTCACAAAAGCAATATTAAAACCCGAAATCATCCGAATTCTGCTAAAAACCAAATACCTTTACATACATCTGGTGTTTACGAAGCACCATGCTCTTGTGATAAAGTCTACATTGATGAAAATGGAAGAAGCATTAACTCCAGGCTAATAGAACACAAAAGACATTCATCCTACTAATTGAGCAACGTGCCTTAAACGCTCTGCACAATATAAAATTTCAAAAAAAAAGAATTATGGCTAAAGATAGGAATTGGTATGCAATGAAGAATCGAGAAGCTATTGAAATTCTGAAACAGGGGTAATGGATATGAACTGAGCGATACCTGAGTATCCAGAACTGAAAGTTTTACAGTCCTTTAATTTTAATTCTCTAGTTAATATTTGTTAATTTGATTTTACCTTGTCAAAACTTGTCAGTTTCATATTACGCCTGACGCAGAACAGAGTATCTGTCTGAAAGCTTGCGAATAAATAAATACGTAAATAATTTACATCATTTTTCTCAAGTAAAGCGTCAATTGGTGAAAGCTTCAATTCTTATAATACAGTTTTAGTTTTAAACATAATAGTGTTACATAGCAGCACTTTTTGTTACAAACCTAAACTAATTATAGCATACTTGCATTTCACAATTCTATAAATTAGTATTTATAAAAGTAATTCAGCTTAATACACCAGGACATGTATTTGATATGCGGAATAACTGCCGAATATTCTAATGTCTAAGTAAAATTCATATATACGTAGATCCAGATTATAACTGTTACATATGTTGATGTATGACAGTGACAGATTCCGAAGGGAATGGAGTGCTGTCTAATACATCACATTCTAATTGAGTTGGCACTGAACGTATGAATTCTTACAGATAGTATTATATTAGATACGTCAATATAAACTTCAATTTTCGTAGTATATTTCTCTTAGTTAATATACATTTGTACTTTTTTAAAGTAAAATATACTAGCGCAAAGAAAAGCAGTAGTAACACAGTTTTCTAATTCATCCTTTCTGGCGCATAACATCAAAAGCCATTTGCAAGACGTTTAATTTCTTGGACCACAAGACCCCAAAACTAAGTTACGAAACATGTTCCTTTACTTTCAGTAACCCTCACAAATTTGAAATAAACAGTAACAGTAATAGATGTATAACAAAAATACACAAACTATATTTCTATAGAAACTGTTTAAAGATGGTAAACACTAATATTAGTGTTGTTATTTTATGTAAAACTGAAAGATATAAATATGGTTGATTTTCTTTTAATAAAAGAAGGTACACTGAATATATATATATATATATATATATATATATATATATATATATATATATATATATATATATATATATATATATGCAAAAATTCTCTACATTGAATTATTAATAATAATTCAGAAAAACAAATTACACAAAAACAAAAGAGCAAAAATTAAATGAAAAGGGCACTTTTTTTTTAATATTCTGAAAGAGGTTTAAATTCTCTTTATAATGGTACCAAATAAATTATTATTATTTTGGAAATTATAGTCACAATATTTTTTAAAGTTTGTTTTTTGTATTCCTATAAATACGAACAAAAACAACAAAATTGGAACAGTAGTCTTGGGAAACAAATAAAAAGCTGTAACAGATACGAACTGCATCACTACATTGTAACTTAGAATCACGTGAAAAAAGACAAAAACATGAATTAGATGAGATGTTCGAAGTGTCCCCCATTATTTTGAACACGTAGTCGGGCTCCTTCAGAACTCTTGAATAATGTGCCGAAACCACATATCACGCCGAATAGCTACTGGTCCGTCATCCAGCAAGTCATGAAATTCATTTATAAGAATGTTCCTGTACCTATCACCTGTAAGAGTTCCTTCATAAAAATAAGGACCCATTACAAAACCATTCACAACGCCGAGCCATACATTAACAGAAAATTTAGTTTGATATCTGCATGGTCGTAATTGTGTCATCCCAGTAGTTTTCATTTTTCCTATTGGATATACCATTTGTTGTAAAGCATGACTCATCGCTCCAAACTATGACATTAATTAAATGACTGTGATTAATCAGTCATTCACAAAATGTTATTCGCCGTTGCTGGTCTCCGTCATTTAGTCCTTGTACTAATTTAATTTTGTAAGGCTTCATTCTGTTCCTTTTCAGTATTGAAAATATCTTGTAGTAGGTAAATCCTAAATGCGCTTGAAAGTACGCCAAAACAACAATTTCATCATTTTCCATAACACCTCGCCGATGTCTTTGCTACACTGGTTTTGCACTAAAACCGCCAGTTCTGCGTAAATTTGCTTCCAGTCTAGTAAAAATTCGAGGATGTGGTTGTCGTCGCACGGGATACAAATTTAAGTACATTGCACTTGCCTCCATCATATTACCATTGCACCGAACAAAAACTCTTAACATATCCATTTTTTCATCATTTGTGTAATTATTATTTGTTAGCATTGTGACAGGTAATATTAAGAACACTGAACAATAATTTAACTGTCACAAACAAATCTCTAATATTGGCAATTGTTTTTCATTTGTTTCCCAAGCCTACTGTTCCAATTTTGTTGTTTTTGTTCGTATTTATAGGAACACAGAAAACAAAATTTAAAAAAATATTGTGACTATAATTGCCAAAATAATAATAACTTATTTGTTGTGATTCTAAAGAGAATCTAAAGCTCTTCCAGGATATTAAAAAACAAGTGCCTGTTCCATTTTAAAAAAATCATTTGTCTTGCGATGCTCTTTTGTTTTTATGTAATTTGTTTTTCTGAATATGTAGCATTACTAATAATTGAATGTAGTGTATTTTTGCTTCTTAAACTTTTTTTTCTATCTTTTATGATAAAATATCTATATGCTTGGATACGTAAAATCAATCAGACTATATACTATATATATATATATATATATATATATATATATATATATATATATATATATATATATATAGTCTGATTGATTTGAAAAATCTGGAACACTGGAATCGTGGCAGGATCTGTAACAAACAAAATACACCCACGTACCACACAAAATTAAAAAACACCGAACGCGTTTCGATAGCTACGCTATCGTCATCAGCGGTCGACTGGGACGGACTAAAGAAAATTTCTAACATATATACCATCGGCGAGTAACGCTTCGTTTCTAATCTGGTGAAAGTGAAAGTGAAAGTTATGAAAGTTTAATGATATCAGAGTAGCCTAAAGGTTCTTGATCATTATTATTCATTACAATTTGTTTGTTTTTGAAGATCTCTATACTTTCATAACAATTAAGTTCGTGCTTATTACTAACATGTTTGAATAATGATACCTCATCTACTACATGATTTTTACCAAACATATGTAGGGCTACGGCAGACTTGTCCCAACGTTTGTATTTTATATGAGCTAAATGTTCTTTAAATCGAACTTTGATAGGTCGTTTAGTTTGCCCCACATATATTTGTTCACAATTTTTACAATTAATCTTATAAATTCCCGACCTATCCTGCTTATCCACTTGATCTTTTGGATTGCCTAAAAGAGTTTGCAAACTATTATCTGAAGTAGTGACTGTTTTCAAATTAATTTTGGAAAAGATTTTAGGTAGACCTTTTGTATAAGCAGGATAGTTTGGTAACTTTACATACTTTGTTCTTTGTCTTCTAAATTTCCGACAACCAAATTTACCTATGAGATAGAGGAAAATGACAGTCTCCCGCTCCTTGATATTCTCGTAACAAGAAATGGTAGTAAACTAGATATAGATATTTATCGTAAGGAAACTAGCACTAAAAGATTTCTAACCAATGGCTCACATCACTGAAGACAGCAGAAACTCGCGGCTTTTAACTTTTTGGTTCATAGATTGCTTAATTTTCCTCTTTCAGTTCAAAATTATAACAAAGAATTGCGCACTATTAAAGGAATTTCTGCATACAATGGGTTTTCAGATGAAGTGGTTATGAATACAGTTAGGAAACAAACACGTAGGATGAGGATTAAGAACGTAACTACATTAGGTAACGCTAGAGAACGAATAGAAACAAAGTATGTAAAGTTACCAAACTATCCTGCTTATGCAAAAGGTATACCTAAAATCTTTTCCAAAATTAATTTGAAAACAGTCACTACTTCAGGTAATAGTTTGCAAACTCTTTTAGGCAATCCAAAAGATAAAGTGGATAAGCAAGATAGGTCAGGAATTTATAAGATTAATTGTAAAAATTGTGAATAAATAAATGTGGAGCAAACTAAACGACCTATCAAAGTTCGCTTTAAAGAACATTTAGCTCATATAAAATACAAACGTTGGGACAAGTCTGCGGGTCATATGTTTGATAAAAATCAGTAGTAGATGAGGTATCATTAATCAAACATGTTAGTAATAAGAACGAACTTTGTTATGAAAGTTTAGAGATCTTCAAAACCAACAAATTCTAATGAATAATGATGATCGAGGACCTAGCTACTCTGAACTATAAAGGTTAGATTTCACTTTCACCGATTAGCAACGAAGCGTTGTCGCTGATGGTATATAGTTGAATTTTCTTTAGTCCGCCCTAGTCTTCCGCTGATGATGATAGCGTAGCTATCGAAACGCGTTCGGGTTTTTAATTTGTGTGGTATGTTGTTATTATATATATATATATATATATATATATATATATATATATATATATATATATATATATATACATTTTTTTGTTAGTATGTTCTATCTAATAAGATAGAATGCTTACTGTTAGTATTGCTTATTCTTATATCTTATTCCTGCGTACTGTTCAGGAGTCCGCGTCCTCTTCAGTCCTGGGCCTTTTGTGTATTAGTGGGGTTATATTGTGTGTATTGTATAAGTGCATACAATGTAGTGTGTGGTGTTAAGTGGTTGCAAAAAAAAGTAAATATTAATGTAGTATTATATTATTTTTTCTTTGGATTGGAGGTGTATATGTGGTGTGTATATGAGGGGTGTGGTGTGTATTAGATCAATACCTTAGTCATTGCAGTGGTCGTCTTCGATTTTATCTTAGGGCATATGGGATGTCATTAAGGAGGTTTTCGAATTCTACGGGGAGGTGTTCGATCTTCTGGCTCAGGATAGTTGGAGGGTGCTTAAATTTATTTTTCGGTTTTCTCCTGTGGGTTCTTGGGTATTGGACGTGGGTAAGGCGCGTATATGGAATGCGGGGATGTCTATGGTAGCTTCTGTTTCGCCGAATATCCTACGGTGTGTTTAGTTTGTTTGTAATATTTTGAGGCGTTGTGTGATAGGTGTGATGTTAGCATGTTGCATGGTATTTCGTTGGGTGTTCTATAGTGTAATGGGTGTATTCTCCGTGGGACTCGGCGTTCACATAAGGCTATGTATTTTAAGTCTTTGGGTTTTAGGCTAGCGTACAATAGAGCACAGTAATCTATGACGGGCCGTATGGATGTCTTGTAGGTATGTAGGGTTTCGTGTTGGCAGCCTCGTATGTGTCCCCTAAAGACGCCCAGGAGGTTGGTCCTGTTCCGTACTTTGTTCAGAGTTTGTTCAGGTCAGCTTTCCAGTTAAAGTTCTTGGTAAATTTAATTCCTTGCAGGGAAATGGTTACGCCGTTTTTTGAGGAGTAGTTTGTGTCGGGTATAATGAGGGTCCCGGAATAGAATGGCTTTGGTTTTGGTGGTGTTTATGGACACTCTCCATTGGTTGGCCCAATTGGAGTTCAGTAGGGTACTGGACATATTGTTGGAGGCGTTCTTGGTTGACCAATTAGCTCCACAGAAGGTAGTGTCGTCGGGAACCTGTGCCAGGGATACTGCGGGCGTTGTAAGACTGGAGATATCATTGACGAAAATAAGGTGTAGTATTGGTGCCAAGGCAGAACCCTGGAGTACGCCTACTTGCGAGGCGAAACTTTGTGAAAGGGATGAACCCACTCGGACTCGTACCGTCCTATCTGTTAGATACGACAGTAGGAGCTTCTTGAGCTCGGGGGGATACATAATGCTTGGATTTTCTGAACTAGACCCGCATGCCAGACTCTGTCAAAGACCTGCTTTATATCTAATAATACGGCGAGGTTACAGTAGCGGTGGTTATATGCTCGTGACGTTTCGGTTAGGAGTTTTAACAAGAAGAGGGAGATGGTCCGATGTGGAGGTTTCACCTAAGTGGCAATCGGAGGACATACGCTGAATTAGTGACTCGGTGTATATAATGTGATCGATTATAGAGGCACCTTGATGAAGGTAGGATTGAAGTTCCTTATCCGGAACAGTGGTATGGTAAGAATGCCGTAGGCTAGGCGGATACAGTTTTTATAGGCCGTGGAATCCCCTAATTGGACATGTCGACCATTAGGATCTCCTAGGAGGATAGCATTGGGTAGAGCGGAGATGTTGTCTAGGCTTCTTCGGGAGGATTGTAATAACAAAAAAAAGGTGACGGAAAGGGGAAAGTGCACCGTTGCAGCAACACATTTGAGACTTCGCCGGTACTGGAAGAGGATAAGGGGTGGCAGGAAATGAATGTTTGATTATGGGGGCTGTCTCGCTAACTATTGTGGGCGATAAATTGAAGGAACGAATTATAGGAGGCAAAGTCAAGGGTACATCGGGTGGTTAGTTTTGTTCCGGTGATCGCAAGGACTTGTATTTGATTAGTGGTTAATAGATTTTTAATGAATGGGCGCTTCCGACGGACACCCCTCGCATTAATTGTACCTATTATGAGATCCATTGTACATTGATGAGGGGTTAAGGTATAGGATTAGGATCGTATGTTGTAGGTAGTGATAGCTATACCATTACCAACAAAGTTGACCCTGGTATGGCGTTTCAAATATTCCCTGGACCTAATTTCGACAGCTTTCGCTATGTCGGCCTTACGCTCAAGAAATTGTTGCATCGGGGTAATGGTAAGGAAAGCTATGAAATCGGAAATGGAAAGTGGTGGTTCCGGTTTGTCGTCATCTTCTGTGTCTCATGTGGAAGGAGGGAGCGGTTTGGGTACGGTAGTCGCTGCCGCGGTGGTAGGAATCGCACGATGAGTCGCGCAGGAAAAGGAGTAGGTAGCATGAGGTCCACCGGAGTGGTTACACTTTGATGTATTCAGGCGGGTGCAGGAGGAGGCTTTGTGGCTTTCACCACAGGTGGGGCAACGGCGGGTATGGGTAAGACATTCCTCGGAAATATGGCGCAGTATTTGAGGATAGAGTTAGGAATACGAGATTGATCATAGGGGTAGAGTCTACCGAAAAGGTGGACACCGTTGGTAAGGAGGTGGTTGAGGGTGGATTGGAAAGGGGTTATGAGGCGTATAAAGGGTGTAGGAAGGTTGGTGGTTTTTGAGATGATCCGGATCGCTTTCGTGACTTTAGGTAAGTCAATAGGATGGCGGATCTCCTCGGGAAGGATATCGATGTCTGTGTCACGGTCGACGCAAGAAATGGACAGGGGTTTAGGATTGGGGTTGGCGGAGGGAGCGAGCGTTTGGGGATCCGACAGATGCGTCAGCATCAATGCAGGCTCACCGAAATGATGCTACATAGTTCGCTGCATCGTAGCTGGCAGGGCCTCGCTCGTTTCCAGTAGGCAGGTTCTGTTGTGGTTGAGCTTTATGTTCAACCAGGGGAGACGAAGAGGGACGAGGGCTTGAAAAATGATTTCTGGGTGTTAAATCGGGCGGGAATTTTGCAAATGCAATATTGAGAAGTGGAATTGTAGGTAGCGGAAGGTTTAGGAGGTGGTCTAGCGGTAGGGTTAGGTTACGTTGCGGAAGGGGAACGGGAAGTAGAAGGGTTGGGTATTTTAAAGGAGCGGTGAGCGGGTTTGGCTGTGGGTGGAATATAGGAAGACACAGTAGAGGAGTTTGGAAGGATACGCGGCGATTGCCGCAAAAGATAGGGAAGGAGGTGGGGTAGCGGTTCTAGGTGGCGGGAAGGAGCAAGGCAAACCGTAGCCCGGACGCCCGGTTTGGTATGGTCAGAAATTAACGTGTTAGGGAAAGAGTGGACTCTCACCGAGACGCAACCTCACACCCCGCTGGATAAAGGATTGGAACTGGAGAGTGTGACAGAATGGAGGATTTTGTTAGTATTAATAAACAAAAAATAAAAATTTATTGTAAAATTATTTATTAATCAATACCTCGTTCTGTTGCGGTTCCTTGCTGCTGTTCCTGTGACTCTCCTGGTGTCCTTCTTGATGGTTTGGCTCCAGACTGGTTGCAGTACTTCTTTCCTGGGCGGAATCCCCTTCTTTGTCTTGCCTGTATGCGGAGTACTGACAATCCTAACGTAGGAACGGCGAAGACTACGGTGCTCGGCGCGAAAGCGTAAAAACGTTAAATGAAGATATGGTACTTGATATTATTCTTGATGTGCAAGTAGAACCGATAACTTCAGTACCAAAACTGGCCTTACATCACGATATTAGCGGTAGAACGGTAAGAAGGATATTGTCCACAAATCATCTCCATCCGTATAAAATGCATTTAGTACAAGAACTTAATGAAGATGATCCTGATAGAAAAATGCAGTTTTGCCAGTCAAGGATGGATCACATTGAAATGAATGGCAATTTTCTCAATAATATTGTCTTTTCAGATGAAGCAACATTTCAACTGAATGGTTTTGTCAATCGACATAACTGTCGCTATTGGTCTGACCACAATCCTCACTGGATGGAAGAAGGTCACACCCAATATCCTCAAAAATTAAATGTATGGGCGGGTATAATCAGAGGACACATAATTGGACCAATCTTTTTGGGAGACAATTTAAATGCTAATCGGTATTTACAATTGTTGCAGGAGCAAATTGTTCAAGCATTAGTTCGTTTATTTCCGAACCAGGAGAATCCTGAACGACCCTCAAATGAAATTTGGTACCAACAGGATGGAGCTCCCCCTCATTATAGAGTTGACGTGCGTCAATATCTTAATGAAATATTTCCGGGGAGATGGATAGGTCGAAGAGGACATATTGAGTGGCCACCGCGTTCGCCAGATTTGAGTCCTCTAAAATCTATTGTGTATAAGACCAAACCTCAGTCGTTAGACGAACTGGAAGACCGGATTAGGGTGGCTGTGCAAGAAATCTCACAGCAGGCCATTCAAAACTCCGTAAGAGCCTTTGCTGACCGAATAGGACACTGTCAAGGTGCTGAAGGTCTCCAATTTGAGCATTTACTATGAATATTTTCTCAATATGAAGCGCTCAATTTTTGTTGTAAATCAAAAGTTCATTAAAATTACTAAATAATATGTATCTTCTTCATTGTATTATTTTAGTTTATATTTAAAAAAACGAGAAGTCGCATACCTACCAAACCATATATCATTATAATTGGAGAAAAAAACGGTATATCTGAAAATGCGAAAATATACAGGGTCACCCATTTAAAAAAAACCATCGATGACGTCATATCTCGCACGTTGGCGTAGCTACTGCAAATCCTAGTACGCCACTGAATAGATCATAAAATTTACATTAACTTTTGTGAAGGTCTTTTTTGATACAATCAATATTTTAGCCAGAAATAAGGGTTTCACACATTTGCCCAAGCCTGTATATATATATATATATATATATATATATATATATATATATATATATATATATATATATATATATATATATATATATATATATATATATATATATATATATATATATACATAGACTAAATTACCATTTATATGTAACATTGTGTAAGAAATGTATCTCGCATTAGAGTTATTCAATAGAACTGCTCTACTCAAAATTATTAATTTGTGAAAATACAACAAAAAAGGAACAATAATTTCAATAAATTATATTTAAATTTGAAAGAATAAAGAAAATTATCAAATAATATCCAAGATAAACTGAAATAAAGACGAGCGAAAAACCCTGAAGAAATATTATTTTAAGTAAATTCAGCTATTCTCAAAATGATTACATTTGTCAGTAAATTAAAATGAGGGTTGAATTAATGATACCTATTTAGTTCAGCGTGTATTTTTTATTCTTATTTCGTTGAAAAGTTTTGCAGAAACGTTTATATAACTGCATAGTGCATTGCACCGTTTCCAACTGCAAATGTACATCATTTACATTAGGCATATTCGTCTTACTATGTAATTAATTAAAGTGAATTTCAAACTGAAAACTTTATAAATTTTAGACACGCTTAACAGTCATAAAGCTCTAGTGTAGTGACGGTAAAGTTTACGTGTTAAGTTTATTGTTTGAAGTTCTAGTTTCTTTTATTGCAGCGTTGCAACATTAATTTATATAAATGTAACTAAGATTGCATAATCAAGAAAACAAATAGCGCACCGCAAAATTTTCTTGCAATAAGATAAACATAGTTTTTCGAGTCTCCTTTGTTGAATTTTATATCACATACGAGTACATGAAGTATGAGGTATGATGTCACACACCGATTAGTAAACGACCTTCCTCGCGTCAATAGAAGAATTTTGGTCGTTGAAATATTACAAACATTAAAAATTAGTGTTGGCGAGACCTGAGTTTATGCCAGAATAAAAACAGTCCAGTCTGTAGTAGCGTAACCCAAACTATTATAACAAACAAATAATTTACTTCCTCTTTATATATATATATATATATATATATATATATATATATATATATATATATATATTATAATATATATATATATATATATATATATATATATATATATATATATATATATATATATATATATATATATATGTACTCAGGACAATACTTATCAGTAGTTCCAACAGACAAAAAAAATTGTCACACTAAAATAATTCCTATAACCTCAAAAAAAAATAACGTTTATGCGATTAATGTGCTGCATATGAGTGTTGTTGCTGGAGGTAGTTGTCCAATTCTAACACCAACTTGGCAATTCACTAAGGTGCCATATAAATTGAGTGCAAGTTCAAGAATGACCACATGTACGAAGTAAGTAGTTTCTTTTTTGAAGCAAGAACGTTAGTGGTTAGCAACCAGGAAAAAAAACCTAAAAGAAACCGTTGAATGTACAAGGCCTAACAACGTCAGACATAATGTAACGGTACCTGAGATTTTGGTTGGTTTATTCGTCAATCATGTATTTAACATCCGAAATCTTTCCGATATACCATTTAGACATCACTTAGAAATTTTTGTAGTATAATACTAAATTGTATAATTTTAGGTGAAGCAGAATATGCCAAATAAAGCTTGGTACGAGTTAAAAACTTAGAACAAGTGCTTCAAACCTTCACACATGTACTTTGTAAAAGTGAACAGGAAGTATCAAATAAAATTCTATTTTCTGGTTACTTTTAGTTGCGCCGCGAAAAATGATAAAAGGGTTTTCAAATTAAAAGGAAATGAAATCAAAATGAAGTTAGCTATCATCTTAATATTGCAATAATTTAAACAAATCAAACTGTAAGTTACCTGTAAAGTGTGTTGCCTATCCGTTATTGACAAATTGTAATAAATAAAATTTGAAGTAACATATAAAGTGGGTTGCCTATCTATCATTGTAAAGATTTAGCTACTTAGGTTTAATACATTGAAATAGATGAAATTTAGTCGTTACAGACCTCATCTGAGGAGAGCCTGTGCTATATCCACGAGGGCTGCTGAAGTATATATTTGTAAATTGATATATTAAAACCATACAGTTTTGTTAATCTACAGCTGTCAAGATAAACCGCACCAATTAAACTCTACAATTTCAGTTAACGAAAAGGCCTTTACAAAAATCCAACCGATTAGACATTAAAAACTAAAGTAAGCCACTACTAATTAAATAACGGGGCCATTGCAATTTATTAAGGTACGTTGTATGTAAAGCTTTGAGAAATCCAGCATTAAAATAAAAAATTAAAACGTTCTGTGAAAGTTCGATGAATATTTATCATTATTTTGCAAAATATCCATCGATTACGATTACTAATATTTTCTGAAACTCGCATAAATAGTAGAAATTCACATTAAAATATTAATGCTTGTTATACATATTCTTATTTGTTTAATGTAACACAAAACGAACTTTGGAAAACTGACGTCAATGCAAGTGAATCCCGTAGGAGACCGGGGCTTGTTGCCGCAGGCGTAAGTAGCTGCACCGAAGTTTTCTTCTAAACGTTACGTTTGGCAATGCCGTTTAATACACTTGCGTGAATCAGGCTACCTAACGGTACTTTGTAGCTACTTTCAGTTATGCCAGAGCAATACAGACAAGTGCACGTGGACAAGTTAAATTATATTACGAGTAAGTAACTTTTATTCATCACAGTATATTTGTAATATCTTTTGTTACATTCGTGGTTTGAAAATGAAACGTACCTTATTTTAATCGTTGGGCTTTCTGCTTTACTGTAAGGTTAACAAAACTATGCATTTCTATAAATTTTAAGATAAAATTTACAAACTTTGTCGGAAACTGCATTGGGGCAAGTCGCCGCAATATTTACTGGGCAAGTTGCCGCAGTCACCAACATGCTCGGGGTTCTTTAATCCATGTTGTTTCTTTGACCAATTTAATAACTTGTGAATTTTAATTTTGAAATATGAGAACATATACAAGAAAAACACAACGGGGTAGCACTCCACCTCATATAATGCTAAAGGCAGCTAGACTTGTCAAATTAGAAAATCGATCAATTAGAGGAGCAGCAAAAGATTATGACATTCCGGAAAGAAGTCTACGACGATTTTTCTTAAAAGTAAATCAGTTTGACTTAAATGGGCCTGCGGAGATACCAACAACACCTGTTGGTTATTCCAAACCACGACAGGTAAGAAGTGTCCTTGTGGGTATGTGTGCTTTTTCATATGAGATTTATTAATTTTAGGTATTTACTGACATACAAGAAACTCTTTTGGCGAGTTACGTTCTTAATGCTGCAGATATTTACTATGGCTTAGCACCCAAACAGGTGAGAGCCTTTGCCTATGAATATGCCATGGCTCTAAAAACAAGGTACCCGCCACAATGGAATGAAACAAAAATGGCTGGTGAAGACTGGTTCTCATCTTTTATGAAGCGACACAAGGAACTGTCAATTCGAACACCAGAGGCAACAAGTTTGGCAAGGGCTACGAGTTTTAATAAAATAAATGTAGAACAGTTTTTTTAAAATCTTAGCACTGTTTTAAATATATATATATATATATATATATATATATATATATATATATATATATATATATATATATATATATATATATATATATATATATATATATATATATATATAGTAGACGAAACGGGAATCACTACACTGCAAAAACCAGATAGAATTGTTGCCAGAAGGGGTTTCAAGCAAATTGGTCGAATAACGTCTCAAGAAAGAGGCACCTTTAGTGACTTTAGCAGTTGGAGTCTCGGCTTTAGGGAATAGCATTCCACCGTACTTTATATTTCCTAGAGTAAATTTCAGACAACATATGCTTAATAACGCTCCCCCAGGAAGCATTGGAGGCGCGAATCCTTCGGGATGGATGATAGCAGTCCATTTTTTAGAATGGTGTAAGCATTTTGTCAAACATGTTAAATGTTCTCCAGAGAAACCAGTTCTGCTGCTATTAGACAACCACGACTCCCATCTCTCAATTGCTGCTTTAGATTTTCTAAAACCAAACGGTGTAACAGTGTTGTCATTTCCGCCTCACTGTTCACATAAATTGCAGCCGCTGGACAGGTCGGTTTACGGGCCCCTAAAAAAATATGTGAACTCAGCCTGTGATTCCTGGATTACAAATCATCCGGGCACAACCATGTCTATCTATGACATTCCAAAGATCGTTGCAACTGCATTACCATCAGCAATTACCCCAAAAAATATCACGGCAGGCTTTCAGGTGGCAGGAATTTATCCGCTCAATAAAGATATATTTCCCGAAGAAGAATTTTTACCGTCTTATTCGATCGATCGTCTAGACCCACAAAAAGACTTAAACAAAAATGGACGGAGTCAAATAGAAAGTTGCCATCAGACCCAGAATAACCAAATTACTAAAACTAATCTTGAAACTCAACCAGGAACTTCAAACAGTAGTGTAAGAGAAGCTATTCCGGAAACGAAAAATCAACCAGGAACTTTGAACGGGAAACATACTCCAGAAGTCACTCCTGAAAAAGTTGCGCCTTTTAAATTAAAGCCTCTTCCAAAAGCACCTCCACGAAAAGAGTTATCAAAAAGAGGCAGAAAATGTCGTCAAACAGCAATATTGACAGACACACCTGTCAAAGAGGCTCTTAGGGAAGAGCAGAACAAGAATGTTTCGTCCAGAAAGAAACAGTTTCAGAATGATGAAGAGGATATTAGTAAACGTGTTCCAAAAAAAAGAAATAAGCACACAATAAACAAAAAGAATGGCGGTTTGAGTCCTAATAACGGAGACTGTTTGTGTCTGTTTTGTTTTGACACATTCAGTAACAGTATGCCTGGTGAAAATTGGATTCAGTGTATTGTCTGTCACCAGTGGGCACACTGTGAATGTGCTGGGGACACTAACTCTGATTTTTGTTGCATTAATTGTGTAAGTGACGGCGATAATTAGTCTGTAGTTTTTTTTTAATGTTTAGTTTAGAATACAATTTTGTTTTGTGCTCTTCAAAAAAAAAATAAAAATATATACTTAGAATCATTGTTTTTGTAATTTTATAGTAAAACAAGAACCGCGGCGACCTACCCCACCCATGCGGCAATTTGCCCAAAAGCGGGGTAAGTTGCCGCACCTTGCAACGCATCAAAAAAACATACTTTTTTTTTAATCTTCGCTTCTTAAAAAACTTTAAGTAAGTCAGAATGCACATAAGACATAAAACCATCTGATAGTGTTATTTACATTTGCATATATTCAGCACGTATTCATATATATTAAATTAATTAAAAAGTGCGGCTACTAACCCCGGTCTCCCCTACATAAATAAGATTAATAAATCTATTCAAAATCAAATAAGACAAATTTAAATCTGCTGCAAACTGCAAACATTTGAGAAGAACATATTTGTGACTAATACGGGTAGTACGAATTTCTAAAAACATAAATTCTTTTATATGTTTCTGTATATATCATTGTTTGCATTATATTTGTAAATTGTTATAAAAAATTATTGTAATAATTATGTGCTTGAAATAAAATTTTAGTGTTACATATTGTGAATCCATCTCATGAACGTTTGGTTGTGGCACAAATTTTTTATGGTAGTTATAGGTATGAGGTGGATATAGGTTTTGATGACATGCTTATACTGCACTATATTAGAATAAAATTCTTGTGTAGGATATGGTCAACTCAAGTTTGTTGTATGTTTGAGATAAGCAATGAAATCTCGAAGCTATTTTTATTTATCAAATGTACTAACTTACGTATACCTTTTATCGTATGAAACTTACATAGAGATAATAAGAACACTAGGAGCTATATGCATTTCAAATTTTACAGTAGCGCACGAAACGTCGGAAGTGTATAGTTTTGTATTGACAGATAAAACTTGGGTTTGTGCCCGTGGAAGTAAGAAAGCAAGTTGTTTCAAATAAAATAAAAAAGCATCTGAAAGTGTATACGAATGTACTCAATAATTTGTTGTAATACGCGCTCTGATAAACATTGCATGGCTGACAGTGACAAAGTACGACTAAGTGCAACATGTTTGAATTTCCTTTCTTTTATGAAATAGGAATTGTACTAAAATCTATAAAAAATTTCTAGTCTCACGTTTAGAACCTTTACACAAATGAATGTTTTTCGTAAATTCTTTGCGTATTGTACGATGAAATATATCCCACAATCTATGAATATTTATCACCGTGTGGGTTGTATAGTAACTATACTATATAGAACCAATCTAAGTACGAAACAGTGAGAAATTTAAATTTTATATGGGATAATAACAGCTATGACACAGCGGTAGCAACATGTTCATACAAAGACATGACTTAGGAAATATAAAATCTTTACGCCTTTTCGCTATACTATTTAGACAGTTTTAAGGTAGTTGACTTAATAATCTAATTTACCATTTAGCATTTGTGTTAGAAGCATGTGGTATACTAAAATATTGCCCGACTTATGAATACTTCAACGGAAATAAGGAATTCTTTTGAGATGATAGAGCGAGCTGCTAGACTTTGCATTGCAGAATGTGCAAAAGCACCAGTGTAAAGTTTGGTTTATCTTTTTACTTATTTCTGCTGTTAGAAAGCATGTTCGAACTACCTTTTATTAGGAACTTTTGATTTAAAATGACTCAAATAACACGTTCTTAATAAATAGACCTTGAGTCATGGGACACCCTGTAGAAAAGTAGTTCCCAGCTAAATCAATTTAAAGTCATTTAGAGTTAACCCATTTTCATTAACTACATACTTTTCTTTTAGAGAATACTCGGAGAGAGTTTGGCAAGACCGACCAGGCTTCAATAAGTTAAAGAAGTTGAGAGAGGATGACGCAGCAGTTCTGAAAAAACTTCTAAGACGGTTTCCAAGCAGTTAAAAGTCTTGTATATTTATGATATTAGATCCTAAACAAAGATCACCTAAGATAGGAGTGAAACTGTTTATTACAACAATACCTACTCCACTTACTCACGCCTCTTTCATTTAGTTTTCCTACGCCGTGCCTCCCGAGGCATTTCTCACCTGCTTGGTGTTTCCATAATTTGGCGTTGAAGTCTCCTATTAGCATGGTTTTTCGTTTTTTCTTCTAACTTCGCTAATACCGATGATATCCCAGTTTATATTTTTGATTTCCTCTTCAAGTTGTACAAATCTATCTTCAGCGAGCAGTGAATTGGTGTTGAAGGTGCAGACATTGAGTGTAAGGGGGATATTTGTTTTTGACTTAGTATTCTTCGCTGGTAATTTATGTGACGAACTTTTGCCTCCACCTCCCAGAATCCTTTTTCTACAAAAAGAACATAGAAAATGGACTTGGCAAAGCCCCGATGGGAATACGAGAAATGAGATTGATTCTATCATTACCAACAGACCTAATATGTTCACCGATGTTAACGTACTAAACCATATACAAACAAGTGACCATCGTCTTGTAAGATCAAAAATAAAGATAGATATCGCGTTAGAAAGGTGGAAACTAACAAGGAAAAGAAATGGGAGAAGATATAGTGACATCCTGATAAGATATAAGGACGAATATAAAAACGATCTAACATTAAGGTTTAGGAACGAAAATGTAGGCCCAGACATCGAACAACTTAATAGCTTTATTACGGAGAATATATTAACGGCAACAGAAAAACTAGTAAAATCAAAACCACGTAAACAAAAAGATGCAAAACTGACGAGAGAAACTAGAGATCTAATAGAGAAACGAAATAAGGAAAAATGTAGGTTGACGAGAGAAGAGCTAAAACAGATCAATAAAGAAATAAGGCGAAAAGTAAGAAGAGACGTTGCTGAATATAACGAAAAAGCAATAAAGGAAACGATAGAAGAGAACAGGGGTCCAAGAATATTTAGAAGAAGGATAAGAACAGGAAAGACAGAAATCATAAATTTACTGGATGAATCCGGACAAGGGATTAGAAATCTTGGGCAAATTCTAAAAAGAATAGAGAACTTCTACCAAGAGTTATATTCATCAAAAACTTCAGAATCGGTTTGTAGTCCAACCGATCAACGAGCACGACTAAGTAAATATCTCACAGAGGACATACCTCCCATTGCCAAATACGAAATCAAGATAGCCCTCAAGCAGATGAAAAACCGTAAGGCAGCAGGACCAGATGACGTGATCATTGAAATGATCAAAATGGCGGGTAGCATAATTTTAAATCATTTAGAAATTCTCGTTAACCTCTGCCTAGATCTAAGTCGAATCCCGACTACATGGAAAGACGCTAGAGTTATCCTGATCTTTAAGAATGGAAACAACAAAGAAATAAAGAAGTTCCGCCCCATATCGTTACTATCACACCCCAGCAAATTAATGTCCAGAATTATGATCATCATCATTAGCTCTCTCCGTCCATCGTCGAACGTAAGCCTCCCCTAATGTTTTCCACCGATCTCTGTCGTTTGTTTTCTGAAGCCAGTCATGACCAGCGATTCTCTTTAAATCGTCCGTCCATCTTGTTTGTGGCCTTTCTCTGCTCCTTTTATTTTCGCGGGGTCGCCATTCCATCATTGTCCTGGTCTGTCATCTCTTAATCTTCCAATGTGCCCTGCCCAGTTCCATCTTAGTATACATATACGCTGTATGACGTCCGTTACCCTTGATTTTCTTCGGATCTCAGTGTTGGGTATCTGATCTTGTAGCGTTACATTCAACATTCTTCTTTCCATTGCTCGTTGGGTCTTTTGTAGCTTATCTATTATGCTTTTATTTAATGCCCATGTCTCTGTTCCGTATGTGAGAACTGGTAGCACATACCGGTCAAAAGTTCTTGCCTTTAAAGTATTCGGCACGTTGAATTTTAATATGGTCTGTAGTCTGCCAAACGCTGACCACGCTAGTGAAATTCGTCTGTTTAGGTCTGTTGTTAGGTTGTTCTTGGAAAGCTCCATTTTTTGGCCTAAATATATACATGAGTCGACTTTTTCAATTCTTTCCTTTCCTATTACGATTTGTTGTTCATGTAACGGCTCTATTTCATTTGTTAGATATTTTGTTTTATTTAAGTTTATCTTAAGTCCTATCTTCCTTGATTTTGTGTTCAGCTCATTAAGCATTTCTTGCAGTTCTTTTTTATCATTTGCTATTAATATATCATCAGCGAAACGCAGATGATTTAATTTCTCGCCGTCTATCGTAATGCCTTTAGCGTCCCATTCTAGTTCCTTGAAAACGTCTTCTAAAGCTGCGTTGAAAAGTTTAGGAGAGATTGAATATCTCTGCCTCACCCCACGTTGTATTTTAATTTTATTCGTAGTTGTTAGTATCGTTACTTGCATAGTAGCATGTTTATATATATATATATATATATATATATATATATATATATATATATATATATATACTGAATTAGGCTTGAATACCTGTTGTGTACTCTACTATTGCTCAGGGCGTTTAGTACGGCCCATATGTCTACCGAGTCAAAAGCCTTTTCATAATCTATTACTGCTATCCATAACGCCATATTATACTCGTTGGTTTTTTCAATTAGTGTTCTCATCACTTGTAGGTGGTCTAAAGTGCTAAACGCCTTCCTAAATCCCGCCTGTTCACGGGGTTGGTAACTATCCAGCTTGTTTGCGAGTCTTTGTGTTATAATTTTTGTAAATATTTTGTAAATCATAGATAATAGACTAATAGGTCGGTAGTTTTGTAACTTATACTTGTTACCCTGTTTGAAGATAAGTACTACTAATGCATTTAACCAGTCGTCTGGAACTTTACATTCGATCAGGTATTTGTTGTAAAGAATTCTTAATTGCTTTATTATAAGTTTTCCACCATATCTTATCATTCCCACTATTACATTGTCTTCGCCTGGAGCTTTTTTATTGGGCGTGTTTTTGATAGCATGTTCTATTTCGTGATCTGTTATTTCGGGAATTTCTTCCGATCCTACATTTATTACTGTAGGTCTTTGGTCTTCTGTTTTTCCTATTGGCGGATGTGCTTTTGTTTCATATAGCGATTGGTAATATTTTTCTATTTTTAATTTTTTCTATTTCTAATGTTTGGGTTATTTCTTTATCTTCGTCACTATCAATTTTACTATTTGGTATGTTCCCTCTTTCATTTTCCGCAAGATATCTTTTAGGCTCTTTCCTTCTTCCAATGTCTCTCTTATTTTTAAATTCTTGTATTCCCTTAAATCAGCTCTTATTTTTCTTTTGATTGTTTTATTTAATTCTACTATTTCTATTTTGTTAGTTATTCGATCACCTTGCAATCGTCGTCTTCTTTCTATTAAGTTTAGAGTGCCTCTGCTTAATTTCTCTTTTTTATCTTTACCCATAGTTGCAATTTTCTTGGATGCATTTAATAAGCACTGAGTTATTATAGTATTCAGAGTATTTATTTCTTTTTGTTGTATCTGCGAAATTTCATTTTCTGATATGATTTTTTGGTACTCTGTTGTTTTCATTTTAAGTTGTTCATATTCTATTTGCACTTTTTTATTATGCACCATCTGTCTTCTCTCTTTCCCTACATTTATGATCACCTTTGCTCGTAGCATTCTATGGTCACTTCCAACACTTATTGCATTTAGTACAGTAGTGCCTTTTATTAAGTTTTTGTCTTTGCTTATTACCAGAATTATCATTAATAGAATATCAGCAAAATTTGATGCATTCCAGCCCCCCGAACAAGCAGGATTTAAACAGGGATATTGCACCATTGACCATATACACACCATAAAACAAATTATGGAAAAATCGCACGAGTATAACTAACACCTGTTTATGGCCTTCATAGATTACCAAAAACCCTTCGATACTGTTGAAACATGGGCACTAACGAATGCACTTAAAAGGTGCAGGATAGGTTATAGATATATACAACTTATAAGCTGCATGCATAAAAACCCAACTATGACGGTAGAGATATATGATGGAACAAACCCAATACGTATTGAACGAGGACTCAGACAAGGCGATCCAATTTCGCCAAAGCTCTTCACTAATTTACTGGAAGATGTCTTCAAGACACTGGAGAGGGATGAGAAGGGCATAAATATAAATGGCGAATACCTATCAAACCTTAGATTCGCTGATGATATCAGGCTTGTATCTAATGACATGGATCAGTTAAAAGAAATGATCCTACAACTCCAAGATGCCTCAAGGAAAGTTGGATTGCATATGAACTTATCAAAGACAAAGATAATGACTAACACAGAAGAAGGTAGACCAGTTCGTATAGACAACAACCAAATAGGCTTAGCGGAAGAATATATACATATATATATATATATATATATATATATATATATATATATATATATATACCTAGGACATATACTAACAACTACAGAAAAGGCACAGACGGCGGAAGTGAATAGAAGGATTAAATTGGCGGCATTCGGTAAATTGAGAAATGTCTTTAAAGCGAACCTACCTCAACATATATATATATATATATATATATATATATATATATATATATATATATATATATATATATATATATATATATATATATATATATATATATATATATATATATATATATATATATATATTAGGACATATACTAACAACTACAGAAAAGGCACAGACGGCGGAAGTGAATAGAAGGATTAAATTGGCGGCATTCGGTAAATTGAGAAATGTCTTTAAAGCGAACCTACCTCAACATCTAAAAACTAGAGTGTTCGACCAATGCGTACTGCCTACTTTTACGTACACAGCAGAGACTTGGCCACTCATGGAAACAAATATGGAAAAACTGAGAGTGTCACAAAGAAAGATGGAGAGGTCTATGCTAGGGTTAAGGCTACAGGATAGAAAAACTAACGAATATATCCGCAATAAAACCAGAGTGGAAGACGTAGCGAAACGTGTAGCATCCCTGAAATGGCAGTGAGTTGGGCATATTATGAGGCGAGAGGATGGTAGGTGAAGCCGAAAAGTGACTGAGTGAAGGCCACGTACGGGGAGAAGAAGCCGAGGTAGGCCTAGAGCCCTGTGGAGGGATGACTTGGTAAAAGCAGCTGGCACACGTTGGATGGGAGCAACGGTAGACAGAATTTCATGGAAACAACTAGGGGAGGCGTATGTCCAGAAATGGAATAGTTAAGACGCTGATAATGATGATGATGAAATATACATAAGGCAGAGGATAGCTAATTTTTTTACCTCAGTGTGCTCAAAAATAAATGCAACAGCATAACCAAAAATATGTACCAAAATGTCTCTCTCTCTCTCTCTCTCTCTCTCTCTATATATATATATATATATATATATATATATATATATATATATATATATATATATATATATATGTAAATTTCGATCCCCGATGCACAAAACTGCAAAATTAGATTTTTTTTGGAGTTAATTCATATTGTGCAACACAAACAACGTAAGAACGCGTTCATTTACAATAACCCAATGCTATAATATTCACAAACGTCTGTAATTACTTAACAAGAGAGGAGAATTTGTATATTGCATAAACTTAAGTATAGTCCAGTATATTTAGCTTAAAAAAGGCCGTCAGTGCAAATACATGGTGGCAGTAATTTTTTTTTTAATCGCTCCATTTTGTTGTTTTAAACAACATATTAAAAATAGAGAACGAAAGCGGTCAGGCTTAAAAAAATTTTTCAAGGTCAGAGGTCAAAAAAATCGTTTTTTTTTGTTGCAAAAATCTCTTTTTCTATGGCTCGGAGGTCAATTGAGGTGGTTACAAGAAAGAAAGTTCGTAAAATTATTTACAAAAATGGTCGTATTCATTTTCCACGTAAGACGAACCGTTTTAATACAAACTAGCGATAAAATTTCATGTTGACGCGTGAAAAGACACCTTAAGAGTCCCCATATTGTCAATGAGAAGCAACCTTGGATAGCAGATGTGTCACATTCTATTGTAGTCTGCCCTTATTTTATACCTGCGAGCGTCAGTATATAGCTGTATTGTCCGTTGGTTTTCAGTGAGTTAAAATATTCGTGGATATTTTGTAAAACGTGCAGAAAATAATCATTATATTGATAAATACAATAGCGCTAAATTGTTTTATATGTAGTAAACCGCTCTCCAATGCTCCAACTGTGACTGTAGAGTGCGGTTTGAAAACTTTAAGAGAATCAAGTGTTAAGAGAGGTGATCAACATATCGAACATTCAACAAATGTCAAATCTGTAAATGGGCGGGTGAGGTGTCGAATAGACTATGATAATAAAAACAGTATTGAAGCTTATAAAAAGCGACCACGGCCGGTATTGAAAAGGTGCATGTACCGAATGTACCGAATCCGGTGATGAAGCGCCCGCTCCACCCGCTTTAGGGCTCGACGTCATTTTAGGCTTCCTCGGTGGATTAAATTTGGCGAAAGACCTATCTGTCATCCGTAAGGTGGCAGCGGCACTAGCTAAGGCGCAAACTGACCTGTGGGTAGTGATCCTCACGCACGGTCAGGAGCGGTGTGCCTTTTTTTGGGTAGGCACTTTCCGAAATGATCAAGAGAAGGGATGCCTCCGATAAGTATACCAGGATCAACTTTCATAACTATTTCCTGTCCTAAACCTAATCTCCTAATTTTGCTCTGTACCGCATCACGATACAGAAACTCCGTCCTACTACTGCACAACGATACCTCCGCTTTCGTTGTGCAGGCAACTGTGACGACCAAACTTATATGTTTTTCTTTTTATTTCAGATATCCGAGGCAGCAGCATCTTATACACTATCCAAGAGACAAAGGGACTACTTACACCGCACCAACTACAACAACTACAACACCCACACAACGATCGTTTTTTTATGGAACCAACAACTACACAACACGATGTCAACAGGCATAACATTAACATCAAGTAGTCCAACACTCATACAACCCACGATTTATTTTATGCAACTTCCGGTTATATCTGAGGTACACCCCAAATTCTGTTATTTTAAATGGAATGTACCCATTTATAATATATTTTTATAATCTACCCTAAATTTAAATGTTAGTTACTAAAAAACATCTTATGTCTAAAATGCACCGTTTGTGAGTTATTTTATTTTGTTTAACATTTTTGACCGATGCACCTGTTGTTTCCACACATCTCACAACTTACATAATCTTACAAAACAAACTAAAATATTATACAGGGTGTTCGAAAAATGACGTCAATTTTTCAATTTCAAAAATTCAAAAGGTTGATTCTTTTAAATAGGAACCCTATTTTTTTACTGCATTAAAGGATTCCACGCTAAAACATAAGGAGGCTTTATAAGTATGTTCCTATTCCTAAAATTTATAGTTTTAATTTTCATTACAAAAATCTAGCACTAGCATACCATCATTGTTATTGCTGCAAAAACGGTAAAACTCCACTGGGTTTGACATTGCCTTTCACGAATTAGGTGTGGATTTACATCACTCCAATAATGAGAGTTATCTCGGTTAAACATACCATTTTATGAAATTTTGCATCATCGGCCCAAATTATTTTGTTCAATAAATGTTCATCCCCTTGAGTTTTAACTAAAATAAATTTACAAGAATTTATTCGTTTTACAATATCACGTGGCCTTAAATTTTGATTAAATTTATATTTTTCCAAAATTCGATGAAGAGTTTTTGTAGATCTTCTTAGATCTTTTTCTGTTTCATCTAATGAATTTCCGGATTTGCTCTACAATATGCCAAAACAGTAATATCAATAGCTTCATTGTCCATTACTCGTTTTTTTCGGCTTACCAACAAATTGTCAGAGTGTCATGAGCTGGATTTGGTCGGTTCGGATAGTGTGCACAAAACGTTTCGCAGGTTTAATAACTTTTCCACCTTCTCCGTATATTACTAATAAGTTAAAATAATCTTCATTATTATTTTTTTGTGGCATCAACTCCTTGGGAACTTATTTGCCACGTGGAATACTTTTGCCTTAATCTAGCTTGCCTTCATACTTACCGTTTTGACATTTCGGCAACCAAGTTTGAAATTTTCTTTTATTCCCTTGTTTATTTTGTGTTGTATTCTAGTTAATTTCATTTCATTGCATGTCTCAAATATATGTGTTACTGTGAGTAGATAATTGCAACGTTTACATCTTGGTGGTTCGCTGTTTTTTAATAAATAGCTATGTGTTATACTGGTATGGCCTATTTGTAACCTTGCGCATATTATAGTGTCCCTTCTCGCCATTTGTGGGCAATGTTTTCTTTTAGTGACATTGGGTTCAAGTAATTCTAGTTGTGTATTTTTTGTATCCCAATCTTCTTGTCATTTAACCCAAACTAACTTTTCAGATTCCACTATTGTTGGGGGGTAGGCTACATTTAGTTGTTGAAGTAATTCCTTTACTTTGACATGAATAGGTAAGTTTCGTTGTATTGCTGTATACTCTGAGTGTTGATGGAATATAATCTGCCTAATAAAGTGTTTTCTGCAGCTTCAAATTCAAAGTGCTCTGTGTGTCTTTATTTGTATTTGTTCTATCTGCCACTTCCACGTCTACTTTTCGTCTAATGTTATCCCCAAAAATTTGTAATTTGGGACACATATAACGTTGATTCCTTGCTATAACTTGTTTCAATGGGATATTGTAATATGTCATGAGATTACAAAAAAATATATTTAGAGACAAACTGTATGAAATGGTGCATACAATAAAATGACTCCTACCCTATTCGTTCGCGGCTGGATCGTAGAGCATGAGATAATTACGGGCCCCAGGGCTTGCTTAAAGTGGTTTGGGGTCATTGAATTTATAGCCCAGTCCGAAGAAAGTTGCATGAACCAATAAACATAACATTTAGGCATTTAACATATTTCAATTTATAAACATAAAGTTGTCAGAATCAGTGGCTTGACAGTAGCAATCAATATTATAATTAAGTTCTTAATTAATAAATGAATTAAGTGGGTGAATGGTGACGATGTGCCTACGAATTATGGGCGAGTGTTGATGTCTTACAAATAAATGGGTGAATGGTGAGTTCTTACAAATAAAGCATTTTCAATTGTTCTTGATACTAATTTTCTTACTATTATATGGTTGTGAGTGGTGAATATTTATGTGTGATTGTGCGAAAGATAAATAAATGTAAATAACTTATCTGACTTCCATTCACTATAATAACCGTAATTTTCCTTACAAAATTATTTCATTAAAGGTTCATAATCTTTCTTTGGATTGGACCCTTAATTAATCCTGACCAACGTGGTCCATAATTTTCCAAGAGGCCTTATCTTTGATTTTTCTGACTTGTAAAAAATATTTATATATAAACTCAAAAAAAAAACCCTAAAAGTAGGCATATTAGACATCAATATTTGGCAAATTATAACATCTTACCAATTAAAATAGTTGGGTTTGAATAAATTAAAAAAATTGTTAATTTTTACAAAAGCAGCTCAAGTTTGTGCACATGTTTATTATGATAATCCTAAAATATAAGAATTATATTAAAATTGTGTTTAAGAAAAATGTATGACAATATTACTAAGGAAGGATGATCAAATTTGATTTTAGTTAATTATAGTGATTTCTTAGGAAATGTCTACACACAATGAAAAGAAATTCTCAACTTTCTCTTCAATAATCATACGTTTCATAAAATTTTTATAATCAACGACCTTGTGATAAAGACCTAGTTCACATTGCATTTAAAGTATAATTTTCATTGGATATTTGAAATTCAAAGTAGTTTAATAATTTCTTGGAGCAGAGCATATATAATAAGAAATTATAAACAACTAGGGCATTATTTTTAATTGCTTTTTAATTAAACCGTTACACACATTTAATTTTTTTTTTCAAATATAACTTTGGCATATGATTAGGATGCCGTAATCTATAGAACGGAAGACATACTGTTTTAATTGCCAAGATGCAGAATCTTACGTTTTCTGCTTCTTGATTTATGGCATTTACCGCTGTTTGTAGAGTAGCATAACGCGACACCCTTCGATGAAGTAAAAATATTGCTAGATCATCTACATAATGGCACTGTCCTATAGAAGGGTTTAAAGTTCCCGTTAAGTCATTAACTGCAGCTAAAAATAACGTTACGCTAACCGGCGACCATTGAGGAATTCCGTTAAAACCTAAACACGAGACATAATTACGAGTAACACTTTTTAATGTGGAAAATGTCAAATAATTTATTTGTTGATACGATAGAATTTGTTTATTATTAATTCTATTCAAGTAAAGTCAACTAATAATTCAGTTTAATTATCAAAAATGTCGATTTTTTCAAGATTGTACAAAAACTATAAATTTCAGGAATAGGGATATATTTTTTAGCGTAGAATCCATTAATGTAGTAAAAAACTTTGACGCCATTTTGCGAACTCCTTGTATAATATTTAATTTATTTTTGTAGGATTCCGTAAGCTGTGAGTTCTATGTGTGCTAGTATTCAAAGTGTTTGGCCTAGCTAGCTTATACTTTGTGAAATTATGTTTGGTGAACAGGTGCCTGTGTCAAAAATTGTGTACATTGCATTTAGAATAACAGAGTTAGGATCTACTTCCGGTATAACCGGAAACTGCATAACGCTGAAAATATTTTGGTTAAACTTTTTTTTTTAAATAACCCCTGAATATAAATTTTCAAAAAAATATTTGGAGTAGTTTTCCACATACATATCGACTCAGCTCGTCGTGACAGACCCTGTATTGTAGATACGTAATAATTGTACATATTTTATTTATTTTAGTCTTTTATACTTGACTGTACAATTTAAGTAATAAAGGAAGTAGTTGAAAAAGTTCGATGACCACTTCAAACATCGTATGTGCTATCCGCGCCAGGAAAGTTTACCGCTACGTCATTAATTTATGAATTATATGCTTATACTGTCTTCTCATATAAAACAGTGAATTGAATAAGCATGGTGAACATTGTAGTAGAAAGAGTAAACCTATAAACGCGAAATTAATTTGTTTTATGCGCATATGAGTTTAATTCTCATGTGACTAATGCGACATAACCTCCATTTATTTGTTTGCCATTTGACTGATTTCACACATTTACGTCTTTTGATTATCATTAAGTGTCTATATTTTAATTCTTTACAATCATGCTTATGACAAGCGCCTTGGTATATCTGAGAAGACGGGGAGAAATATCAAGTCTCGAGCTGCATCTAATCCTATTTTACATATCCAAGTAAAAATCTACCACGCAAGAAAACAAAATCTGACGATCTACTTGAAACATCCAAAATGTACGCAAGGAATACGTAATACAAATATGTATGCACAAAGTGAGTAATAGTACATCACAACTTTTACACGTTTGACATACTAATTTATTTAGAGAAAAACATGCCACTGTTGCAAGTTTAAATGTAGAAATTCGTAACAGTCACATCGATAGGATTCAAAAAGACTTCAACCGTAGAGCTTTATTGAAAAACGTTATATCATAGAAATTCAAATTAAATTTCTTAAACAGTACTAAAGAGATCAATTCACCTAATCGTCGGCAAGTAAACTCTTTTAATTAAAATCATTATGGGCTAATTGTGTGCGACATACTGAAGAAACAATAAAGCAATGGTATAAACGGGAACAAATTTTGCACATGTATCTCAATTATGTAAGTACAATACATTTGTAAAATGATTTTCAAGGTGTTAATCACATATTCCCATAGAACTTATGTTACACATTAAATGTCATCTTCATACAAATAATAGTTCCATTTTAATTAGGCACGTAACTTAACATCCATTTTGTGTAATAATGTTACCATCCGATTGGTATCAACAATATGTAATTATTATTATGAAACGTAGTAGCCTTGTGAGGTGTAAATAGTGCACCTCGACACTTGTTTCAAACACATTGTTTAAACTATAAATTGAATTCTCTAATCATTGGTATGATTGTTTACCAACAACTTACAACACAACCATTCTCCTGTTTTTATAATTGCGCTGCAATTATTAAATGTTTACATTTTGCTGAAAATTGCATTGTTTGTAATAGGGCAGCAATGTGTTATATCCTACATAACCTGCAGTCTGCAAAAATAACGTACCAATCACCTGTTAGATTTCAAGGATATTGTTTTTCAACCGTTATCATTACGATAATCAACATTCTCTAATTTTTACAAAATAAATAAGTAACTTAGAATTCTGCAGCTTTAAATCATGCCATCTCGGGGTGTATTTTCTAATCAGAATCTATTAAAACGAATATTTCCCTCATAAACAAAAAATCACACAAGAAGAAAAAAATATAAAAACAAACTTATAAAGTTTTTAGAAAACACGCTGTCATGCAAAATTATCGGTAATTTTGATGCACCATACGATTGGGTATGATGATGTAACGGTAAACTTTCCTGGCGAGGATGATAATCGTATTATGATCTGTTGTTATGCAAAACAATTTTTGTAATTCTAATAAAATTTCATTTTTATATTGATATTAATATTTTATTTGTAACATTTGCCTTCAGTTTCGTTTTATATTTGTAGTGAATGGGAAAATTTATTACGTCATCTTGAAATCATATCGATTTGTTTTCTCTGTAATATTGAATAAATTAATTATATGTTAGATAATGATTTGAAATAAATATTTGATTTGTAGACCAAATTTATCCGATATAGAGATATACTACGGATACAAAAATACAGCAAAAGCAAAAAAAAGACTATAATAAATTTTTATGTCTAGTTTTAGCTTTATCAAAAATAATGTAAACGGTTGTAAATGTAATACGGAATAAACGTATTTATTAGAATGGAAAATCCAAATGCTAATAAAGCAAAGTATTGAATTACAATCCAAACCTATACATTCTTATGTCTAAATATTTTATATGAATTTGATTTATTTTTTATTGCCATTCCATACAACACGTCAGTCAATCTATTATTTGATATAAGTCCCTAATATCATAACATTTTTCAATATATTTATTTTATTTACCAAGATTTTTATGGGAATGTAGGAAATACGTGATTCTATTTACATATAAATGTACAACCGAAAACAAATCAATCCCTTCTTTAAATTGTTTTTCAAATATTGAATTGTACGGAACTAGGTATAACTTTTTAAATTACATATTACTAAAAACTATTCTAACTAGAATCAGTTGCGAAATGCGAAATTTTTATACACTTTCTGAACTAGTTTATTTGAAGTCGATTTTGAGTGTTATTAGAAGGAAAGCGTACAACCGATTAAGTGAATTGGAAAAATGTAATAATTATTTAACTCTAGCAAAGTAGATGTCGTAGGTTCAAATCCTATTCGAGATAAACTTTTTATTTATGCATTTAATAAAATTAATAATAATTTTTTTTGCGTATTTACTTTTGAACTTATTCGTTCATAACAAAAACGTATAATAATTTAACATTAGTCAAGTTACTTTGATATGTGTGAATCCTTGCGATGTTGCAGACTCACGTTCCATTAATATAAGTAATTTGACTGTAATATATAGAGTTTACATCTCAGTTCTACATACATAAAGACAAAATTTATATCGATTGGGGCTTATATCTCGATATCTCAGTTGGTTAGAGCGGTACTCTAGCAAAGTGCATATTGTAGGTTCAAATCCTACTCGAGGTAAACTTTTTACTTATGTATTTAATAAAATTAATAGCAATTTTTAATTAGGGTAAGCAGTACAGTGATTGGCCTCTTACGGAAAATCTCCTCTTATTTAAAGTGTAATTAACTGGTAATAATAGTTAAAGTATTGGTAAACAATAGGTAATATAAAGAATAATACAGGTTTCTATTCGTTTTAATCTTATTTTTATAAGATTGACACAAAATTAATAATAACACCTTAACCTGAACGACGTACAAAAAGGTAGTGATTGGCCAGGTAACCATAATGATTGGCCACAATTGTTTATAGTAGTTGGCCTACCTATTTACTTTTCGGTTTAGGTACTTTTAAATTAAACCATCTTCATACGGTATATTAGTATACATTGTGAAGATGGTTTAATTTAAAAATAAAGCGAAATTTAAAGTTTTAAATATTTTAAAACATTTTATTAATTCGTACCTCGCCGAAAACCCATATAAATTTTAGAATGATAATTCTGCGGTCATTTGAAATTATGCAGGTAATTGGATACCTAGTTATTCTTAAATAAGTAAATGTAAAGATAGGTACAGTTACTTAAAATTTAGACTAATTTATAATAACATGTATAATCTTATTTACCTAAACTTCTTTAAACAAACTGGACAGGAATACAAAAGTGAATTTGATTTATGTAAATTATTTTTCTTTATGCAATTTAAATGGTATGTCCGATTATATGTTATGCATTTAACATCATTGTTTGTACAGGAATAACATAATCCAGTTGAAACAAACAAATTATTTTCTTTTGAAAGACCTAATTACATCATTAAATTGATTTCAGTTGATAAGGGACCTTCTGATACAGATTTTACATTCTGCTCTTCTTGAAATAAATTCGTTGTTGCTATTTTAAGCTTTTTGTCTATATTTTCTTTCGAGGTTTCTATTTTAGGTTGATATTCTCTGTTAGGATTTACCATTTTACTTTTAGGGTTTTCATTCTGATCAGCTGGTTTTTTAAATTTTTTCGTTAACTCTTGTTTTCTTATTTACCTGTTTATTTTGCTTTTTCTCTTCCTTTTCAACTTTTCTCTTTTCTTGATTTTGTAGCCCTTTTTCTTTTTATTTTCTTTTTCTAACTCTTTTTGCAACTTTTGTTCATCGTTTCGTCACTTATTTACCATCCATTCTGCACCTGTTACCACAAATGACGTTTTCTCAGTTTCCATAATTATTTTTCTGGTAGGTGTTTTCGCATACTGCAATGTTCCTTTTAACGTGAGAGGTGAAAAATTATTTTGGGTATTTTCCATATTAGAATTATTTAAGACAACGACGTCTTCAAATAATATTGGTATGTCGTCAATAATTAATAAATTGGTTTCTTCCATACTTGCTGTATTTAAGTATTCCCAGGTAATCGCCATCTCTCTATGTATTTCTTCTCGGATTTGCTCGTTTTCTGAATTTTGGTCTAACTTTGTTATGTCTTCAACTTCCATTATTGTTGCTCCAATGTCGTTTTGATCCAATCTTACTCCAGAAGAATTTTGGTTTACTCTTCTTTGGACTAAGATTGTTTCGACTTCTACTAACAATCTTGCTACAATATCATTACTATTTAATGTATCTTCAATATCCTCTACGTCTGTTACCTCTAGTACGTCGGTGTTATAAACAGTTTCCATGTCTAGCTGTATATCGGAACTATTCCCTAAAAAGCTTTCTTCTACATTTTCTGTCGATTTTTTTTGGAAAATTCTTGCCAAATGCGATATAATAAAACTATCTGGAGAAACATCAGCTGTAGTATGCGTATTATTTTGGAACTGTAAAATTTTATCCTCGCCCACAATTGTTTTGAATGTTTCGTAATCCAGGATTCTATGTTCAACTTTGTCTTCTACAACTTTTTCTTTTATACTACGACCGAGGAATTTCTGAAAATCTATAGCATTTGGATTACAAGGATGTAATCCGGTCGCTTTAAAGCAATTTTTAATTGGTTTTTATTTACTGAATTCTTCAATAACTTTTTTTAACCTTTTAAAGGCCGTATAAAGTTACACTGTACACAAAGCGTTCATTTTGCAACAACTTGTTAGTTGTGCCTAACACTAATAAAATAAACAATTAAAATTGATGTTGCAGTTGTAATTTCCAAAATAACATATGTTCCCAAAAGGGGAATGTTGGCCTCTTATGTTGTCCAGAATATCGTAATAAATATAACAAGTATAAAAGAGCAGTAATAGCCCAAGAACAAAGATTTATTTTTGTTTTTGCATTTTACATAAAAAAGTGTGAAACTTACTTAGTTAGAATAAGTGCATATAAGTAAAAATATACAAGGGATTCACGTATTTGAATGGTACGGTTGAAAACAATAATTTTTATGTAGTCGTTTTTCGCATTTGTTACATTGTAGTCTGGTATTTTTCTGACCAATGACGCATCGCCATTGAGTGATAGTAACAGGCATGTGATTTATTCCATCAAATCTGATATCCCCCAGTACAGGTGCAGACGGTCCACCTTTTCCTTTTCGATGGGTTGCACTAACTTTTAGCAAAGCCACTGTAACACTTCTTCTGAATTCCAAATGCACAGTGTTTTCCTTGGGATTCACATGCTGATGGAATCTAAAGCTGCTACAACAGTTAAATTCAACGCATGGGAGAAAAGGTTCCACTACCATTTTTTTGATCGCAACTTAGGCCGGTAACTGGCACATAGATGATCCGCTAAGTCCACACCACCCATCCCCGTATTGTAACTTCTGATTACATTAGGTTGCACAAGCCCCTTTTTCTTTTCGGACTTTACATCCCTGGTTGTTTTCGGAAGAGCGGTAACTGTAAAATAATTGCTAGCCATTGTGACGACAGAATTGTCATTCCATTTTACACATAGTACGGTACCATCTGATCTATAATCGTATGCACCACTATCTTGCTTTTTCAAGACGTTTGATGAAATAAGAGGACACTTATTTGTTCGATTTTCTATGGCAGTACCACAAGCGGGGATGTTTCGTTCTTACAGTTCTTTCACAAGATCATAACTTGTAAAGAAATTGTCCAAGTATACAATGTGATTAGCTGGGTCATATTGTTCACCAAACGTTTCCCTAATGGAGTTGAAGTATCACTTGTTTTCCCACAATAAATTTCAAAGTTGAAAGGATAACCGTCGCTTCCACAAATCATGCATATTTTGAACTCGAAACGAATAGGCTTGTTCTTTATAAACATTTTAGCAGAGTGATGTCCATGGTACGGTACCATCGCTTCATCAATACTCAGATGTTTATGAAAAACTCCAAATTGTTCAAGCTTTTCTTTGAGTTTTTCATAAAACACAGATACTTTCGCAACCTTAGACTGAACTAAATTGTTATTATCGACAAGATGAAGATACCGTTTTATTATGCGGAACCTTTCTTTACTCATGACTTTAGGAAAAATTGGTGCTTGCATGTCTTCTGACGTCGACCAATAATCATTTCTAGAGGGCAAACTGTGGTAACCGCTAATGAGAAGTAACCCAAGAAATTGACGCAGTTCTTCTTCGGATAAACTAAACGTTTGACAATTTCTATCCCTCCGGGCATAAAGTTCTGTTTGATCGCGAATGGAAGTGATAATCTCATTAGCAAAGAATAAGGAAAATATTTCATAAGGCGATTTTCCACAATGTTTTTCTCCTATTCTGGCGGGATCACTTGTCTTTTGTATAATTTCAACATCCTCCGTTTTTTTCCATAGTACTTTTCTTTCTACAATCACTTGGTTCTCTTCGTCGTCAGACAGTTCCAACTCATTACTATGCAATTCTATTTCACCTGGTACATCCTGAGGCAGATCTTTCCTCCTCTCCAGAGCTAGGAGGTAACATTACAACATCAACTACATCTTGTGATGTTGAGGCTTCAATATCCTGCACAGCATTTTTCAAGAATTTATAACTGATGGTCTTCCTAAAATATCGTTTTTATTTGTAGTACGCGTGTTGCATTGGGATAAAGACATGTGAGAAATATTTGTAAATTTTTACAAATATCCCTGAGTTGTAAACTAATGAGTGTCCATCAATGAACAAAAAACCGGAAATATAGTGCCATTTTTTTTAAGAAAGGGATGTAAAATTTTTGTAATACAATATTGGAAAGCATCAGCTTTCATCCACCCATTTCCTGTGATACCAATTCCGTATTCAGGTGGTACCGAATTAGCAATATCACTTCTGAGTCTTTTTCCTGGAAAAATCACCATAGGAGTTATATTGTATTTGGACGACACATGCTGTACTTCATACACATTTTTTGGCCCCACTAGAGCTAAAACTTTTGTATTTTTGGGACTGAAATTAAAAGTCTCGTCGCCACTGAAGACGCTTGAAGAAGATTTAAGATATGTTTCAATACCATTAAACCACTTTCTAATATCATTTTCTGTAACACTTGAACTCGCTGCTGTAGCTTCTTCTGGAGTACGCAGTAACACTTCAGGGGGGCGTTTTAGAAATACTTTATACCAGCCGTCGCTTGGTAGATTATTAGTAAAAGGATTTTTTCTTGGATTTTTGTCAAGAAAAATTTAACAGGACACACTAAATCTCCCTTTCTCCGAAGAAAACCCTTTTGGGCATTTTTTTTAGCCATTCAACTAGTACACCTTCTTCATGGCAAGTCAGTATTGGAGATGGTCCTAACGTAGCCTTATTAAATTTTTCACTTTTTCTAAACTGAAGGGTAGCTCTGGGAATGTTATACAGTTTCGATGTTTTTCTGATTGACAACGTGTCATCACTTATTGCTTTAATGGCCTTCTGAAGTTTTGCCTCCACTTACAGGATTAGACATTATTCCGGTTTCTGTATTTTAGCTATTCTGCAAAGAAAGAAAATATGTGAACACGCCAGTTTAACAAAATCATGAAATAAATAAAATAAACATTTTTAAAAGCCATACTTCTAGGTAAACATAAATTGCACTAAACGGTAAAAAATATCTCATCAAAATATAGATATTGATGAAGATAGGGTTCCGTAGAAATTTCTGTTAAAATCTATTTCCACACTTATATTGCTTCAGCGATTAAATATTTTATTTTGTATGCAGTTTATGATTGCTCAAAGGTGTGGTTTTCAAGAAACATTCTCCATTTATTTTTTATTTTTTACTTTTGAATTACGAATCTTGTTTTTAATATTTATTTTATTACCTACACTCTTGAAAACATTCTCCATTTATTTTTTATTTTTTACTTTTGAATTACGAATCTTGTTTTTAATATTTATTTTATTACCTACACTCTTGAAAACAAAAACTGTTTAAATTTATTTTCCTCCTAGGTATAAATAGCCGAAGAAACTCAATTCCGTTAAATGTCGGAAACCGGCCAGTTAAAAATTAAAAATACATTTACAATATAATATTGGCCATTTTAAAAGGGCTGGTTGGCCCTCGGGCCAATAATTGTATTTGGCGTTAAAACTAACTTGAATATAGTGTTTGACCACTCGGTACAATCACTATTTTTTAGGTTATAGGGACAAAAACCCTTTTATAATACACCTTTACATACTGCGTTACCAGTAAAACTAATATAACGTAGTTTTATTTCTTTGCTATAAAACACACATTACCAAAAATTAGTTACTCATTAACTTTTTCTTAGAAAACTGAAACTTTTAGACGAGCACATGTACCGCGCACATAACATTAGCGTCATTTTAACATACTGGCTCCCTCTGGGTAAGTCGGCCACTCAACATAAACTAGTAGAGTAAAGCTTTTAATGTCGCTTCACAATTTCGAGTTTACACTTACAGAACCTTTATTATTTTGAAATTCCAGTGGCCAATCACTACCCGGTGGCCAATAACTGTACTGCTTACCCTACATATTTACTTTTAAACTTATTCGTTCATAACGAAACTTATACTAATTTAATATTAGTCAAGTTGCTCTGGTATATGTGAATCCTTGAGATATTGCAGGCCCACATTCCATTAATATAAGTAATTTGACTGTAATCTCATTAAATTTAGAAATCAGTTCTACATAGATAAGGACAAAATTTACATCGATTGGGGTTGTATCTCGACAGCTCAGTTGGTTAGAGTGGCACTGTATATGATTCTAAAAATGGACTGTATTGTATACTTTTTTGTTTAATAAAAGACTGAACTTCTTTTATTTCCTTTATTACTTGAGTCACAAACTTTTCGCAAGATAATAAAAGTGAACGTAAACATATGTTTTTCTGACATTCCACTCATACTAAAAAAAGATAAAAACAGTAGCAATCAAGTAACAAACAAACAAAAAATACATCAAGTTATTACTTATTAACATAAATCCGGCGCCTTGCAAGGACGCATTTCTTCAACACATAATGTTATAGTTAGGGGAGTGGACAAATTTAGGCAAAAGATCTCTTGATTTCACCACTTTTAGTTTGAATGCTAGCCACCCGTTTTACACCATCACTGTCCACATGCACTGACACAATTCGTCTAAGCTTCCATTACAAAGGCGGTAAATTTTCAGCCCTTAGTACCACTAAGCAACCTTCTTCGAGATTTTCATTTCACTCCTTCCGCGTTTGTCGCACCTGCATTTTTGAAATGGATTCCTTGCTCCATTTCTCCCAAAATGTCCTCTGACCGCTTGTAACTGCTGATATCGGCTGAATGGATTCTGTGGAATAGTACGCAAATCTTCCTTAGGTAGACCAGTTAAGGATTTTCCAATCAAAAAGTGGCTTGGCGTCATAGGAGTTAAATCGTCTGGGTCGGCTGATAGTGTACATAAGGGTCGGGAACTAAGAATACCTTCAATTTGCACAATAATTGTGTAAAATTCCTTATAAGTAAAAATATCATTACCAACAACTCGCAGGTAATTCTTCACGCTTTTTATTCCCGCCTCCCACAATACACCAATGTGTGGAAATTTAGGAAGGATACACTCTATTTGCATAATAGAAAGGGATTCTTTTATGTCCGAATCATTATTCAATAAGAATTTACCCAATTCCCTTAACTGTTTGTTTGCGGCAACAAAGTTTGTGCCGTTATCCGAAAATATCGTACTTGGTTTACCCCTACAAGAAATAAATCGCTTTAAGGCTAATAAAAATCCATCTTTAGTTAAGTCAGTAACAAGCTGTAAATCAACGGCTTTCACAGAAAAACAAATGAAGTAACATATATAGGCTTTAAAAGTTTACAGCCGCGTCACTCGCGATCCTTTAATAAGAACGGACCTGCGTAATCGACACCTGTTACGTTAAAAGGAATTGTAAGTTCTAACCGTTCCTTTGGTAAACTACCCATTATCGGCTGAATATTTCTCGGATTGTTTCTAAAACAAACAGGAATTGTAAGTTCTAACCGTTCCTTTGGTAAATTACCCATTATAGGCTGAATATTTCTCGGATTGTTTCTAAAACATGTGACAACATTATGCACAGTTTTCCGAACAATGCTACGTCCCCATAATGTACAGAACATTTCTCTAGGCGACGACAGCAATATGGTAGCTCCTGCGTGAAATAATCGCTCCTGCTCCGAATTGAAAACTAAATTTGCAAGGTGGTGAGCTTGTGTAATGATCATCATATGGGCTTTATCACAAATATAATCCGAATTATCTAATCGACCACCGTTACGTATAATACCTTCTTCATCGAGAAAAGGATTAAGATTAAGAAAGAAGATGCTAATATCTACTAATTGCTCGCCCTTTTCTATTCTATTTATTGAACTGCCAGCATTCCGCACCTTACATTTTTCTCATTTAAACAGTTGAAGAAATCTAAACATGTACGCACAAACACGTATTGACTTATTTAATTTAGAAAATCGATTAAATGGATAAGAACGATTTGTATCAATGAAAGATACTAAACCTTTAGACGTGTTTCGTACTTTTGGTATTTCAACATTTTCTTTAAACTTATCATTACTCCAATCATCCCTTTTTAATGCTAACTAAGGTGACCGTACCACCAGGGTTCTAAGTTTATAATTTTACTACGAAGTACACCTCTTGAAATATAGTCGGCTGGGTTGTACTTGCTTGATACATACCTTCACGTGCCAGAGTCACTCAATTTAGAAATGTCTGACACCATATTCCCTACGAAAGGTTTTAAACAATTCGACATAGTTTTTAACCAGTGTAAAGCAATTTTTGAATCTGTTCACAAAGTGTAATTGTCAATTTCCTGTTTTAGTGCTTTCTTACCTTATTCATTAATCTTGTCAACAATAACAGAGCACACAACTCTATGCACCGTAAACACTTCCAGAAGCGTCTGAAAAACTATGCAGCTCAATGCGACTCAAATTCTGACAAATCACTTGGTCAATTTTTATATTATTCAGCAATGGTAATTCACTTTCATACTCTAACCATTTTCCATGCAGACTTTGAGGTAGTGACTCATCCCAAGACAGATTTTCAAGCCACAAAATTTGAGCTAAACTATAGCTATTATAATACACGGACCGAGTAATCCAAGGGGATCAAATATTTGACATGTAACTGATAACATTGACCTTTTCATAACTTTGCTCTCAGCGCTATTATGAAATATATTATACACCAATTTATGTTCACTAAACCTAAAGTTTTAGCATTTTACCAAATTTTATAACTGTCAAAGAGGATCTATCATCAAAAATATTTAATATTTCAATTACTTCTTTGCATAACCTCTTTACATCTTCGGCTAAATTGGACCCTATTAGCCAGTCATCCACGTAAAAATCTGTTTTAATACTGTTAGTTGCACCAGGATATCTAACTTCTTATTCAATAGCTAATTGTCTTATGCCTCTTTCTGCTAAAAAGGAAGCAGACGTAGTGCCATAAGTAACAGTATTCAAATTAAAAACTTCTATTTCACAGGTTTCACCTGAGCGCCACAGAATTCTTTGTAGACACCTCTGTTCAGGCTTAAATAAAACTTAGCGATACATCTTTTCTATGTCGCAGCACCTATTATATCATGATTCCTAAATCGCAGAATAATTGCAAAAAGATCCTCCTAAATTATTGGGCGTTTCATTTGTATGTGATTAAGTGACAAGCTCGTTGATGGCGGAGCTGAGGCATCCGAAACAATTCGAAGCTTCGTGGTTAAACTATCACTTTTAGTAACGTAATGATGATATAATAATTGTATTCAGTACTAACCGCTTCATCCACTTTGCTCAAGTGACCTAGTGATTGATATTCCTTTATGAAACGCGTATAATCATCCTTTAACTTTATATTATGTTGCAATTTTCTTTCTAATGCTAAAAGTCGCCTATACGTTTGATGATACAATTCGCCTAACTTTGATGGCGATTCCTTAAATTGAATCTATTTGACCCGAAACTACCCAACCAAGTTTAGTTTTTAGTAGCACCGGTTTGTTTGGACCTAAACCCTTTTGCCTTATAGAAATTAATTGCCAAAATAAGCAATTAACTTTGTATGAAATGATCTAGAACTGACTTGAGATCGATTAGACCTTTGATCACTCAAACTTATTTCAAAGGTTTCTAATAAACTCGCTCTTAAGGATGCACTATCTAACTTTAATGTAACTAAATGGATAATCAATGTATCTCACATATTTACTGGTTGCTTTAACTGTTCTAAAGAATGCAAATTCCTATTAACGCTGTCTATCAGTTTACAAAATTTCCCTGAAGATTCTTTACAAACCGTTTCAACTTCAAATAACGCTTTGATATGATTATGTATTAATAAACGGGTATTGTCATACCTATCACACAATGCACTGCATGCAATACTATAACGCTTTGCCGACAATTCTATGGATTTAATAATTTGTGCAGAGGCACCTTCCAAAGAGGATTTTAAGTAATGATACTTTTGGATATCCGAAATTGAACTGTTTTCATGAGTTAGTGATGAAACGGTATCCTTATATTCTAACCAATTTCTAAATTCACCGTTAAATTTGTCTCAATTACAGACAATTTAACCGTATTCAAATTGGCCGAGCTTTTAGTCGATTCTGAATCGCTAGAAGCTTCTAAGTTTTGATTATCAAATTTACACTCCACTCATACTCAAAAAAAACATAGTAATAACCAAGTAACTATACAAAAAATACATTAAGTTATTAACAGGTCCTCTAGCAAAGTACATGTCGTAGGTTCAAAAGTGTAACTTCAACTTATTGGCAATAATGCAAATTCAAGAACAAAATAGCCGCAAAGTTATATATCTTGACTGACAATATTGCTACTATTACTCAAATTAATTGCTTGCCTTACATTGACTTTCCTGGCAATAATTAAAACACCAGAATTTAGTTACAAGTCAGATATTTAATTACTCGCAAACCTCAGATCTGATCAAAAGAATTGGCCGTCAAGTGGTAGTTACTCCTTGTTATTTGAATTAGATAGGCTTGATGAGGTTAAGTGTTGCATCACATAGGACAGGTAAACATTGAAACTACTCAAATTAAAAATAACGAGCTTTGCGCAATGATGGTTCAACCCGTTAATGTACTATTTTGGTAAAGAACCACCAAGAAACCCCAATTTATCCATAAATAAGTAATTCCACAAGCACATTAATAAATTCAATAACACAAAAAACAGTGAAAGGATTCAATATATAACAAAACACCATTCAATCAGGCTAAAGTGCGTACAAAATTCTAACATTAAGAAAAAAATAAATAAAAAGCAGTTTAGCTACACATAAACACAATAAAAGGACAATGTAATCACACCCACAATTGTGTCATAAATAGATCATAATAAAAATTGTAATGCCAAACGTGTGGCCCTACATAACCAATCATGCCGGTCTTTAAATAAATAAGCAAATAAAATAACTGCAAGAACAAAACAAAAATGCAAGAAAGTTACATATACACAAGTGCGTACAATAACAATAAATAACGTATAAAGAGAAATTAGTTATAAACAAAGCCTTGCAAAGGTAAGTGCAAATAAATAACCACGTGACCTATAAACAAGCTTGAGTGACTGCGTTAAAAAAACACAGCGTCCCTTTCTCAAGTTACACATCCATCTATATAAAACAATAAAAACAGTAAAAATAGAAATTGAGGTGTTCATTGAGGTTATCTGGACTCGTGCATATGTAGACACTCGGTATTGCCTATTTACAATTATAATCGAGGTCTATCTTTTACACGGTCGTCCACGCCCACCTCTACACAAATATAGATATAATCAACAAACAACAATGCTAATTCGCCCAAGTAAATAAGGGGGGAGCCCTGTACTGTCGGACGCTAGCCCTTCCATTTTATCAAATTCCTACTTAATGAGTGTGCGTGCGTAACGAGATACTTTTTGCAAAGCAATGCTTGATTTATAATACGTTAAATAGGCTTGTAGAGTTATTTGTTACGAGCTTTAATTACATTAAAATACCTACTTACGTTTTGTGTATATATATATATATATATATATATATATATATATATATATATATATATATATTCCATAATTGATCACAGACTTAAATAGTTAACAGACGCGGTTGAACTTCAAAATGGTGACTGTTATTTATAGATTAATATTTGAAAAACACATTAAAACTAACACCCAAAAGAAAAAGACAAATTCGCGTTGGTTAGTTCATAAGAACATGTACACGCAAAAAAAATTGTTACATCTGTTTCTATCCTAACACGTGTTCTCTTTCAACCCTTAGTCAAATATCAATTACGTAAAATACAGAAAATAAAACATCCAGAAGACATTATCAAATTACGTCTTATTATCAAGATATTTCAACACATTAATTATATTTTATATCGCGGTAACAATTGCGATTTAAAAATGTTTATTACAATAACAAAGTTTTCTCGGTCCGCTACCTATAAATCCTACTCGAGGTAAATTTTTTATTTATGTATTTAATAAAATTAAAAATAATTTTTAGATGAAATTTTTGTTTGAAATTGCAATTGAATGCAAATGAGAAATGTTAGATAGCAAAACGGGAATTTATTGGACTCGTATTGCCTCCTTACAATACATTTCGGTCCTACAAACTTGGTACTTTGATAGTTATATTCATATTCAAGCATCCTAATAAATGTACTTTAGCAAAGTACATGTCGTAGTTTCAAATCCTACTCGAGGTAAACTTTTTATTTATGTATTTAATAAAATTAGTAATAATTTTTAATTACATGTTTACTTTTGAACTTATTCGTGCATAACAAAACTTATGATAATTATTTAACGACTTCACAAGAATCTAATTACAGTTTATTTATAAAAAAACCATCCTCGAAGATAGAAGTATTTTAAAGAGATATTTCAATATCAAAGGAAAATGCTACAAACAACAGTATTTATTATCAATTCCTGACAGTAACCTATGAATGCTTTGAAAGCCTTTTTTACATTTATTCATGAAAAAGGAATTGCTATGTTAAAATTGAAGATATAAAACTGTAAATTTGATAAAACTTCTTTTAATTCCGTGTAATTATGTGTAGCTTAATCGCATTTAAACTATTTTAAATTCACTCCCTATGTTCTTTCAGATCAAACGATAAACTACGTGCATCCTAAGGCACTTTCCTAACTTTAGTACTCGTGTAGTTTAGTTCGTAACGACTTCTCATTATTCGAATGTAAATTAGCTTAATTTTATTCCTTTTTTCCGGTCTTAATGTAATATAATTCATTGGTATGCATTACACCTTTTCTAGGACAGTAACGTCGATAGTTCTAAATAATTTTTAAAAACCAAAAGAAATTTAAAATTTCCAAATGCCAGTTACTGCGTGAATATGACAATAAAATAATCTTACGATGTAACTGCAAATTACAGCGCTGAGTTGCTTCTCATCTAATTTGCATAAATAAACACACTAGCTTTAATACTCAAATGCACTGCTAAAGTTTCTTCAATTACTAGTTAAAATTTTTTATATGATGTTACTCGGAAAATAAATAGAATGAAAATTGTGCAATGTTGCAAAAATATTCTGTACAATTTTTGATACATGAATAAGATTATTGACTGCTAATATAGTTTTCTAAGGCCTAAACTATAGATTTGTTTGGGAAAGTCATTGTTGTGATTGGTTACTAATTGGACACACCCTTTTGGTTTGACATAGCCAAAATAACTATGATATATATATATATATATATATATATATATATATATATATATATATATATATAAAGATGTGTTGTTTATTGAAATGATTAACAACACCGCCCTCCATTCTGCGGGAACTCTAAACTCTCAATGTTTTCCCGGCCAGGCGTGAGGCTGCACCCCGGTCATAGTTCACTCGTCTGAACACAATAATTTTTCTCCCCTCACTACGACTTCCTACTAACAGCCATGGTCAAACATGGCAGGCCCTCTCTCTATCACCCACCCCCGAAGTGACGACTCCCTAGGCTTAATGACAACTACCTCCACAACCCGTACCTACGCAACCATCCTCTACAACAACTTCTACCTCAACTTCCACTAACTCCTCTTTCTCAATATTCCTAATTACCAGTTATGAGTTTAATTGGGAACTTATTTCTAACATTTACAGAACGGTTTAAGACTTATTAATGCTAATTACACTAATAACAATATTATTTCAACTGGAGTGATAAATTATAAAAATCGAATTATTAACTGAAAATCTTGATGCTTTGTTATTATTATATGGTATGATTAAGCGGTAGTTGAACAGTTACATAGGTGTACAACTTTGCTTCCGCAGTTTCCATGTAGGTGGCTCTAGAGGTAAAACGTGGTCGATGTAAATAGATCAGTAGCATTTACATTTTATAATTAATCGCGATTAAAAGTGTCAGTTTACGAGCCTAATTCTCGTCATTTGCGGGAAATTTTCCTTTTCTGTTTCAATATAAAAAAATTCTGGGCTGAGGAAAATCTAATGCTTTCAACCACTTACGGTGACGCCGCTGTTAGCAAAAGAACGTGGCGTGAGTACTCCCAACGCTAGAAGAACGGTAATTATCATGTCGATGTGCGGCATAGTGGTAGAATAGAGAAAAGTTTTGAAGGTGCAGAATTGGGAGCGCTACTAAACCAAGACTCTAGTCAAAGCCAAAAAGAATTGGCAGAATCATTGGAAACAATTTTAAAACGCCTAAAATTTATGGGAGTGATTCAGAAGGAGGTGAATTTGCTGCCGTACGAGTTGAAGCCTAGAGATGTTGAAAGGCGCTTGTTTTCTTGTGAACAGCTACTTGAGTGGCAAGACGGAAGGGATCTGCATCGCATTGTGAATGGGTTCATAACGATAACCCTAAGCGCAGAAAATCATAGGGAGCTCTCTGCCTTGCTTCTACGTCGACGGTTAATCCGAATATTCACGTCTCCAAGGTCATGCTGTATTTTGTGGGATCAGCTCGGTGTGGTGAATTATGAGCTATTAAAACGAAGTGAAACAATCGTAGGTGATCGATATCGAATGCAATTGGTGCGTTTGAGCGGGTCATTAAAGGATAAAGGGCCGTAATACCCGGATAGACATGATAAAGTAATTTCACAAAAGTGGTCAAGACATACCTGCAAACCTTGAAATGGAAAATTATACTCCATCCGTCGTATTCTCCAGATATTGTTACCCCTGACTATCATTTTCTCCGATCCGCATAGTTAGTACGCTGTGTGAAAGATGCGAGAATGTAGTGACCAGCGATGGGCAATAATCGTAGAAGAATTACTAATTTTTTAAAATAAAATTTTTCATTGCTTTAAAAAACGACGGAAATTTGGACACCTGATAAAACATTAAGAGAAATAGTTTACGTATAAAATGAAATGTAATTGGGGAGTTATCCTCATCAATAACTATTTAACTACTGCTACTACTACTGAAACACGTTCAGGACCCCCTAGGATATTTTCTGTCGGAATTTAAGAATTAATGACAAGTTAATAGGGCGCTGTATAAGTGTTTCAGCAGCTGATCTCTATACAAGACACGAGCGGGACAATTTATTTTATCTAAATAATATTGCATCACATTTAGGTGTTTAAACGTTCAGGAAACCTGTTTTAAACAAACCATATGTGTTTATTACTTCGTAATGAAGTACAAAACGATAAAATTATGTGAAACGCATATTATTCACTTTGGTAACGTAAATAACTGCATTTCTATTAAAGAAATTAAATAGCGGTCCCAGGACCTGGATTAGGTTTCATACTTAACTCCGTACTTTTAGCTAATTTACCTAAGGCAGCGTGAAATGTGTGTGAGTGTATGTGTGCGTGTATGCGCGTGTGTGATGTGTGTGTGCGTTTGCGTACGCACGTGCACACGTTTGTGTATATGCATACATGGAATAATCTGGAACGGTCGGCAGAAGAGTATATTACACCCATCTATCCGATGATCCGAGAAAGCAAACGATTGAAGAGACTGCGACCTTAGCATAGAGAAACTATCATTCTTATACTTTTCATAAAAATAAGCCAATGTGAAAGTAGCGTTTAACATTAACTTCTTATTATGCTAACGTGACAAGGTATTCAGATCTTTGGATTATATTCTTAAAAGTTGAACCCCCAGATTTCTTCTAAGAAATAAGCAAATTTTACATGAATCACTACTAACATACTTTTTCATTCTTAATCTTGATGGAAGATGACTTCGAAACTGCCCTTTAAAGCATAAGCTATCGAATAAAAAAAATCATTTCAATGGATTTCTGTGAAAAAAAAATAGTTAAACGCCAACGATTATGTTACGTACCGGAAGAAGGCGCTCACAATGCAGTATTTTTTTTAATTCTTAAAAGATACACAAACAGCTGTTGGTGGACATTAAGAAAAAGTTGGTGACATAGCTTTGATCGTTGGAGCTTTAAAAAATTAGACAATCTTATTTGTTCGCTTGATACATCTATTTATAAAAAAAATTTTTAGTTATAATTTTATCCAATTTATTCATTTCTTTACAGACATGCTCTATTCATGTTCTCGAATAACGTACTTAAATAATACTTTAAAAAAACTGGCTTGTGCTACATCCATTTACATGTGAAAAAATCTAGGCGTATCAACAAAATCAATATCTACATGCAATATTTACATTCCCAATTAAAGAATTACCTACCATCAATCCTACTACTATTTTATGTAATCAATTAACCTACGCACACCTTTCCACAAACGAACGTACAAAAAAACTGCCACGTAATTAATTAAAACCGATAACCACAAACGCAAGCATTATCCTTTTTGGAGCAAATTCTATCTTAACCTATTCTCTAATCAATACAGAATTAATATTCTGCTGTTAGCGACGTAGAGATTTAGAACTAACCAGATCACTTCAACAGCTCTCTTGAAATAACTAACTGTATATTATACTTTATAGGCTTATACAACAGCTTACTAACTTTAGTTTGATTGGTTAAATCAGTCTGTTATCTAAATACTGTAATAAGCTAGCCTTCCTTTTCAATTCATATATTTTCCGCATTAGTTTACATTTTTACAAGCTGGAATAAAATTAAGTTAGCTTGAATCAATACTTGTTTTGCGTTAAAGACATCACGTGTTCATTGTTTTCCTATTCCTTTATTATACTCAAGAACGTTTAACATAATAAATAAGTTTCAAATATGTATAAAAAGCACAAATGGTTACTTCGCAAAAATATATTATATCTATAACGTCGGCAAAAATTACAATTTTTGGGCATGAAATTTGAAAATTTCATTTTATGAGTTTTCATTTTCATTATTACCTTGCAAGCTGCATACACATCTATAGGTATAGAAGGTAATGCAATCGATTTTTTTTTCACTGTCGCTAAATCGACTATTAGCTCATTTACAACTTTTTCGCAAAGATCGGCCATCATGTCTTGATGTCTGTGTAGATGTATGTTAGTATTCACGATAACTCCAGAACGAAAATACTTACATACTTAAAATTCTGTATTAAAGCTTGTTTTCGTATGGCTTAGAGCTGATTAGATATTGGGAGAAATGCAACTGCGGTGAGAGGGGGTTTACTAGGAGCAGTTTTTGGTTTTTATCAAATATTTCCACAATAGCTGCATATTTCAAAGATATAAAAATACCTAGAGATAGACCTTAAAGATATCGGTTAATTATGTTCTATGTAATTTTTTGCTATGATGTGTAATTTAGCGGCAAAGGTAGAATTTAAGTGATACTACATAGCTTTCTCTTTATACGTACGTATACAAGAAAGCATAAATTTATGACCACCACACCACACGCCAACTTTCAACCTACAAAATGAAAACTAAAAGAAATCAAACAATTTTAATAAAATTTTCTTTAGGATAACTAAGCAACATTTTCTATAAGAGGCTTATTACAAAAATAGGCCACATTATAAATGCAAAAACATCTATGTCAAACAGACAGACAGAGGTTAATAGACATCCAGATGCTAACTGAATTAAAAGGAATGAAATAATTTTAAATTATTATAAGTTTTTGTTATGAACGAATAAGTTCAAAAGCAACTGTGTAATTAAAATTTAGTATCAATTCTACTAAATACACACGCACACACGCACACACGCATACACGCGCACACGCACACACGCACACACGCACACACGCACACACGCACATACGCACACGCAGGCACACGCACACGCACACACGCACACACGCACACACGCACACACTCACACGCACACACGCACACACGCACACACGCACACACGCACACAAGCACACACGCACGCACACGCACACACGCAAACACGCCCATACGCACGCACGCACACACGCACACACGCACACACGCACACACGCACACACGCACACACGCACACACGCACACACGCACACACGCACACACGCACACACGCACACAAGCACACACGCACACACACGCACACACGCAAACACGCGCACACGCACCCACGCACACACGCACACACGTACACACGCACACGCACCCACGCACACACGCACACACGCACACACGCACACACGCACACACGCACACACGCACACACGCACACACGCAGCGCACACACGCACACACGCACACACGCACACACGCACACACGCACACACGCACACACGCACACACGCACACACGCACACGCACACGCACACAGCACACGACACGCACACAGCACAAGCACACGCACACAGCACACACGCAACACAGCGCACACGCACACGCACACGCACACACGCAACACACGCACACACGCACACGCAACGCACACGCACACAGCACACTGTCACACAAACGCACACACGCACACAGCACCACGCACACGCACACACGCACACGCACACGCACACACGCACACACGCACACACGCACACACGCACACACGCACACGCACACACGCACACACGCACACACGCACACACGCACACCACACACCACACACGCACACACGCACACACGCACACCACGACACACACGCACACACGCACACAGCACACAGCACACGACACACGCACACACGCACACGCACACACGACACAACACAACACACACACGCAACAGCACACACACACG